>BHDV01005036.1:21306-55243 GCA_005406045.1 Adoxophyes honmai
ACGTTACGTAGAAGCCGAAAATGCAAAAACAATAAAACTATGGTAACATGCTATTACGATTTTATTCCCCGGGGGCGACGATATATGTGTACAAGGTGGTCGGAACTTGACCTTAGTTGGCGTCTGAAAACCCCTGTGATGTTTTTTCTCGGAATTTTTATGTCAAAAATATTCAAAAATCGGAAAATATTGGCCAGTCTTTCATATTTCGTCTCTAAGTCAACCGCGTACCATCGCAATGTTGAACGATTGCATGTGCGTACGCTCCGACTAACAGGACTTGCGTCTTGCGAAGTGACGTAAGGTAGGTAAAACAAAGGGGACAATGAGAACAATCAACTCACCAATATGTATGGGACAGGCAGTTTTTTAGGATTTCATTATCATTATCATAATAATAATTGCACGACCTTTAAAGTCCTTAAAATGTTACCCTATATAAACTACAACAATAGTCAGCTAATCATACAAATTATACATGCACAGCCATTACGATGGCCATAATCAAACTCAGCACTCAGCTCAAACTTTTCAGCAGCGTCATGCAATTTATAGTTCGTACAACCTTCGACTCAACGCATAAAGTCATCACACGAACGTAAAACTTTCCCACACCGTCATCCCCAAACAATACAGTGACAAACAGACAGTCGAGCCATAAAATAAATTCCATAGATGGTAAAACACCCATCCCATAACATATTGCCCTCGATTTCTGAACTGAAGCACAGCGAATCAATAGCGACGAATGGCGACATGTCAACGTCTGTATGTCAAGCCTTGCGCGGGCCCGGATACAAATCTGTCAATTTACATAACAAACCTATGTAAAAAATAAACTTTTTTGGCGAAAATTGCAGACCAGCCGCCTTTTTTACTAGACCCCGCGGACCACGCGTGTTCCACGCCGAGAAGGTTCTTTTGGGTTGGACGGTATATAACATGGGTTTATACAACACAATATGACAGGATAAGTAGGAAATATGTAGGGATGGATGGAAAAGGGCCCTTATTAAGGGTGTCGGCGGATCTAGGATGATACTCCGAGGAAGAGGTAAACTAGCCGTGAATTTCCAAATTTATGGGAGCAGCGGAAATGAGTTATTTACTTATAAATGAAGGAGGTCGTGTGGAGCTTCGAGCTGAAATTACGTATAGTGAGATTGTTGATCCTAAAACTGAACTATTGGTACGTTTATGTTTGGGTGAAAGCATTACCCATGTGGTGTCGGGTTAAAAAAAAAAAACACTATCGACGAGATCAAAACGCGTTCAAGAGTTTTTTTCATTACCATTGAATATCCTGTGTGATGTCGGGTGTCGGGATTAAATAACACCCCTCCATTTCTTCCGTGGATGTCGTAAGAGGCGACTAAGGAAATATATTTATGTATGCTTTAGGCGGTAGGGTAGCAACCTGTCACTATTCTACCTCTTCCATCACTGCAAACCTAAAACTATGCTAGAAGTGGCTGCGAAGCGTGATATAGTCATAAGGCTGCCTTTTCACCAGAGATGTGCTATGCTACGATGCTACGGATGCGTTTGATATCCAGCAATCATAATCATTGGTGCACATAATTAGCATAGCACCGGTTGAAACTGATTTCGTAGCGCAGCTTAATACATCTTCGCAGCATAGCTGCACATCACATCTCTGGTGGAAAGGCAGCCTAATCGTGGTTTTGTCTATGTCTCTGCCTACCCCATTTGGGAACTCAGGCGTGATTGTATGTTGAATGCCACGTTTAGTTTTCATATAGAACATCTCCAGACTTGAATAAGCATACAAAACTTGATGTAGGTGTTTGTGAACTAAAGTATAAATTAACAGTTATTGACAATACCAAGGAACTTTCAGGGCTAATAATTGCGTAGTAGAATAAACATAACTCTGTGTAAATCATGTGTTTCGCTATTTTCTAATTATTACCCTTTGTTTAGCATGTCTATGTAAAATGAAAACTCACTCCACGGTTACTATGCGTCGTTAAAAATTTATGCAAATTACATAATGGCCGTATTAAAGCATCGTTCAAAATAAATACATATTATATACGTTACTACTGTATTCACAAACGGGGTATATGTATAGCCACTTTTGTTTTTTGTTTTAGATACTAAGTAAAGTAAAAGAGGTAAATTAATAGTGGCAGGTTGCTAGCCTGTCGCCTAAAACATACTTGTAACCTCTTACAATATCCACGTAAGAAATGTAGAAGTGTTATTCTCAACCTGACACCACACAGGATACTTGGCAGAGAAGGAGAGAGTTCAATAGACCCTCCTTAATCCTAACCGTAGAGTAAATCGCAAAACCTAAAGCAATATTTGCTTCACGATTTGTATTGTTACGAACAACCAACTAACTCCTGATCGAGCGTAACTACTAACTACTGTATTTAGTTCGTGACCCTTAGTAGTGCTGATTCTTAATTCTAAGAAGTATTCCTGTAGCTATGGCAGTGAGGTTTGTTGCCGTTATCAAAGTTGTGTGGCCAAATGTTATTTAACATCACTAGCCGGCTTAGCATCGGCTGTGCTAAAGGGAGGCCAAATTAAGAGTACCTACCCGAAACCGTCGAGCGTGTATGACGAGAGTGATGAATGTTAGTGAAGGGAAAGAAGTATGTCAAAATAGAAGCGAATGGCGCTCTGTTGTCTCTGCCTACCCCGCAGGGAATAAGACGTGACGGTTATGTATGTATGTATGTAGGAGGCTTAGCACAGAAAGGCGTGAGTAGAGTTACGCGCCAGATAGACTATAACCAGTCACTGTCTAATTAGAGACGTCAGGAAATGATGGGAAGACGCGACTAGAACTTGTTGCCGTGCTTGGCCTACGGTAGGCTCAGCACAGGACGACGCGCGCGGTTTAACCTACCTGTCACTGACGTCTTTAGTCAGATTTTGAGAGGTATAGTGTCATTTTTGTGATTGTTATAGCACGCACAATGGCTCCGAAATAGTATTTTCGTCGGTGTGAAATAAAAATACGCTGCTGTTTTAGAGAAAAACGATAACATTCATAACAGCGAGCAACCCTATGTCAGAAAACCGGTTTCGCATCAGCAACGTCCAACGGAATATGAACGCTCAGGTCACACAGTACGTTCCAATTTCGTGTGCAAACAAGTAATGCTAAAAAGAGTCGGCAATATTTCTATTCCTAACCATGACTTTTGATAAGGAGAGGTGCTTCTTACATAGTACTATTTTACGTATTCTGTGGCCGTGTGGTGCCAGGTTAGAATAGCACCTCCCCATTTCTTCCCGTGGGCGTCGTAAGAGGCGACTCTGGGAAAGGGTTAGTGTATTGTGGGCGATGGGCTAGCAACCTGTCACTGCAATATCACGTTTAACCATCTGGTTACCCTGAAATTGCTGAACGTGGCACTGTATTTTTGAATTCATGTGATCTGTCTACCCCTCTCGGGAATACAGGCGTGCGAATATGTATGTATGTGGCCGTGTGAAGTGATTGTCGCGAGAGTGCGATTTCCGTAACACGGGACCTTTGTTGACGGGGTAGGGGTATTATTTATTAAAACACTGGCAAGGCGGGGTTTAAGTAAGGCTTATGTAAATTATAAGCCATAGGGGTAAGGCATCGTTGTTTGTGTACGTTTCCCGCTTTATACATACATACATCACGCCTGTATTCTCTAATGGAGAAGGCATACATACAATCACGTCTGCGTTCCCAAATGGTGTAGGCAGAGCACACGAAATGCATACACAAAACCATGAGTATTCCAGGTTTCGTAACCACTTCTTTCATAAGTAACAGGTTGCTAGGCTCGCTTAAAGCATACCTTATACTATTTTCTTACTCGCCCCTTACGACGTCTATGGAAGAAATGGAGAGGTGTTATTCAAACCCTACACCACAGCAAATTAACACGAAATGCTACATAGACATAAACATGAACATTGCAAATTCCGTGGCTCCTTCCAGCATAATTTTTAGGTTTTCTTTTAAGAGACAGATACTACCGTGATGGTTTGCAAGACTGCCCAAAATATACCATAGTCTATTTCTGTAGTCGCTTCTAACAACATCTAAGTTGGTAAGATTATTATTATAAACTCGACACCGCATGTTTTTTCATAAAATTCATGGTAAGTGCAACTCAAATACTTAACCAACAATCCTTGTCAACCCCACACATTGTTGTAAGACGTCACTACCCTCATAACAGAACTCAAGTCCGAACGAAACCGCACTTTTGCTTATCTTTGACGTTCGCTCAAGCCCCAGTATTTATTTTCACCAGTATTTTCGCATGGATGCCAAATATAAAAACCGAACACGCGACTAGCAAAGAATAATATCCTCAAGAAAAATCAGTCCCATACTGGGTACAATAAAATGTCAACTTAAGTATGTTCCGCCATTTTCCCGACTTGAATAAGAAAAATAACCGAGAGATAAATAATACATGAGTGGTTCATTTATATCTTACAGGAGCTGCACTGTCCACATTTGGTTCGAGGAAAAGTTACTGTTGGATAAATAAAAAATACGTTGGTTAATGATGCCAGATTTTTTCTGAGGTCAGCCATTGATTTATAGCGGGAAATGTCGTATTCGTTTGTATCTTTATATCGAATGATAGGAAGATGTTCGACAGAAAATTGCCGCAAGACTAGCTAATGATAAAAACCGGGTAAGTGCAAGTTGGACTCGCACGCGAAGGGTTACGTAAGAAGCCTGCAAAAATATCGTGTTTTGTATGAGAGCACCCCTTACTTACTTTATTTCAATTTCATTTTTTACTTTTAAGTTTGTTATACTGTTAAATAAAAAAAGATGTAGGGACGATTCAATATTCCGTGAATATTTTGAATTGCCTAACTAGTACCGTTATATTTATGACCCAAAAAAAATTTGTTATATCGGAGCTTGTTATTTTGTTGTTATAGCGGCCATAGAAATACATCACCTGTGAAAATTTCAATTGTCCAGTTATTGACTTCGAAACCCCGCGCACCCTCCTCGCAGAAATTTTACTACCCTCAAGGGAGTCGCACCCCCTAAGTTGAGAAACACTATTTTAAAGTAATATATGTTTTATCTCAATAACGTCAACTCAATGTATGTTGTATACGGGAACGTTTACCTTACATCTTCAAAATACGCTCAAAGTCTGTATAAAAGCTATCAGAAACAGAATACATCAAATAAATAAACGGCGAACGATAGAAGCTGCCAACACAATCCTGTTTTGCTTCGCAAGTAAACTGACTTATCTATTCGAACACGAATCATCTCGTTCATTGTGAACGCCGAGTTATTTTTACAATTCTATTTGAATCGCAACGCACCGGTGCGTGACTCTGTTTGCCACCCTCGTAAAAAACAGTAAGGATGTGAAAATACGCGTCCCAAGAGCCGAACGCACGGCCATAATGTACCTTTAGTCGATTCTGTGAAGCGAAACTGGTACTAAACTTAAACACGCCCTCGCACCGTTAACTATGTTGAATAATTTGGAACGTGCCGTGTTCGAATTAGGAACAAGTTTGGAAATCGAATTGGTATTCTTTCTGGCCAGTGCCGTTTTTTAAAGGGTTCGCAGGCGGTTGAAGGTGTACTTATGCATTTTTTAAGGTGTTCTATCTATAGGTATTTCAAATGTCGATAAAAGCTGCCGTAGCAGAGACGACTTGTTATCTGTTCTGGATAAAAGTTAGGTTAGTACACACCAGAGTCTTAATTTTCTCTTTATTTTCAAATGTATGTGCGGTGCAGTGAGATATTTGCTAATAAAAATTTAAAAATAATGTTTTGACGGGGACACTCTGTACCCTCGATTAAATTAACCTGTGAGTTTTGCAATAATTCTTAGACATTTTGTTTTTTTTTACAATAAAAAGATATCAAAGACAATATTGCTGCAATAAGGCCTTAAACAGCCTTAACTGGTTTTTCTACCTCTTTTTGTTTGTAGTTTGTTATCCAATAAAGGAATGGTAATAACTTTTCTACATTCAAACTGTCTGGCTGTAAGTATTTGGAGTAACAGTGAAAGCATTTCGTTTTATATTAAAAAAAAACGTACAAACTTAAGCAGACCAAGTGAGGCACTAAGTTTGTATCAACTTCAAACAAATAGGACACCCCATATTTTACCCATTTAATTCGACTTATACCGTCCGTTGTTAGGTTGGCAACGGTTTTTGTTTCGCGTGGCAATTCTTTTTTTGAAATTTGTAGCAATTCCAGACGTGCATGTTACCGCATGTGTCAGACGGTCTCTTGGGAAGAACGTTGCTAATCCATTTGCGGAGTGAGCAACGTTTTCGCTTCGCTTTGTTGTGAGTGTTTATATCTTCTGGAAGTGTACTCGCCAATATTTTTGAGTTGTTTTGAATATTTCACGAGCCATTTGTAAAGGTATTTGAATGGGCTGAGGTTGTCAGAAAATCTCACGTATTTTTTTTTGTTCAGTGTGTATTCATTGCTTTGTTTCAAAACGTAATAACTTGAGATAGCAATAATTTGGAAAACTGTGAAAGATCTTTTGTTTCTTTTCTTTCAGTAACAGACTCTTTTTGGTACTTTTACCCTAACTGATACCTAACGCCCCTATGTAAGTAAGAATTTTATTAATAGTTAGGTCTTTATTTGATCTGAAATAATTAAAGAAACTCCATTTTCAGTTAAACCTAATTAGAAATCAGAACCTGGAATTTAATTGAAATTGCAGAGTTTATTAACCTAACCTTGGGATAAGACACTTTTACCAACAATAACAACATTTGAAACCACTTTAGCTAAAATGCGGGGATTCTAGAATAACATTTCTTTAGCAAAAGGTCTCGAAATGCTAGAAATTCTAGACCAAGAAAAATGGTCTCTATTCATAAAAGGGTGGCGTAGGGAGAAAAAAAATAGGTTATCCGATACCAAAGATGTCTAGACGTTGTTGCTCTGAATATAGTCGTAATGTCGCACGTTAAATCCAACACCGTCACTATCCAAAAAATTCAATTTTTTTGTTTTCAACGCCATCTTACTATACTTGAGGTAAGCTACACTGTCATTTGAACATTACGCTCCAATTCGCATTGGATCCGGCAGATGGCGTAGGTACCCGATCGACATTTTGCAAAGTTGAGCGCCGCTTGTAGTTCCAAGACTGTCCTTATGGTGGTAGCGACACGTCACTTGCGGCAATTAGGAAAATAATAAATGGAACAGTGACACTTTGTATTTAAAGTTGGTTTCACGCAGCGGTATTTAGTGAAGTTATAAGTGGAATAGTGCCATATTGTGTTTAATGACGGTGTGCCATAGAAGTAAAAGGTGAGTTTTGTGTTTTTTTTTAAATAGAATACTGTCACTTTGGTCTTAATGTCATTTTGCTACTTATTCATTTATATTGTAATATGGACAGGTTTCGGATAAGAACACTCTTGTGGTTATATTAATGAAAAATAAATACGAAATATTTCGCAGCATTCATTTTGCAGTAGGTATACGTAAAAAAACGGATATGTGATGTCACAGTTATACCTTGGTTACACGCCAAGTTTGGGTCCCTAAACAGTGGCGAGACTGTTTTGGGTCTACTAAGTAACTCGCTTCATGTTGTTCGGTAGTAGAACTCGAATAACGAAGGTAATTATGCGCCGGTATCAGATTCGTTGAGCACGAGCAATCGCTAAAAGAGAGCGATGACGCGCAGTGCGCGTTTGGCAGCAGCAGCTGCCGCGGCTTCTAGATGAAAGGCTACGAATTAGCCCGAAACATGTCGGGCTAAACTCGATTTAAAAACGTCAGTTATCCGTGTTTTTTTTTCAACACCGCGTTATTATGTTAATTCTTTATATATAAAGATATTTGTTTCTAAAGGATGTTTTACGATCAAACTGTGTATGTTGATTTTGTGATTTTTTTATTAAGAGTGGCCTTTTTATGACTTACTTATGAATTATGATGATGATGACTGATTAAAATTAAAGTAAAACTTTACTTTTTTGATAAGGACTTAAATTATTAACTCCAAATAGTTGAATTTTGATTTAAGGATGAATCTTGTCAACAACGAACTTAAGTATAATTTTTATTAATTGCTTCTAACTACAGAATTTATTACATTTTTAAGTTCTTTATACTGGACAAAGTATTGTTTTCTTTCTATTTAATGATAAAAACTACTATAATAACCTAAGCTACAAAAAAAATATTCGAGATTTCATATATTTTTGTAGAACCAGTTACAATTTTAGCTTTAAATGAAAAATGTTAAGTGGAAGAATGTCACAACATTTTTGTTTATTTAATTAAAATATCTAACAAGTGTAAAATGTTTCATTTTATGACATAAAATAAACAAGCAACCATTTATCCTTTAGATAAAAATAATAAATAGCATGACATGTGCATGGTGAGTTCGCTATAACTAATCTTATTCATCAAAAATCTATTATTGGCTCTCCTGAACAAATACACATTTTAGGATAGTGCCGGTGTTGGATTTAACGTGCGATGTGTTCTTTTTGTGTAACATTATATTGGTTTATCGAAATGTTTTTAGATATAAAAGGATGTAAATGTAAAATTTTAGCGTATTAGTTTCAGAATTATTAGAACATACATACATATTCTCACGCCTGTATTCCCATGAGGGGTAGGCAGAGCACATGAATTCAAAAATCCAGTGCCACGTTTAGCAAATTCAGGGTAACCAGATGGTTAAACGTGAAATTGCAGTGACAGGTTGCTAGCCCATCGCCCACAATACACTAACCCTTTCCCAGAGTCGACTCTTACGACACCCACGGGAGGAAAGGGGGAGGTGCTATTCTAACCCGGCACCACACAGGCAGAACTCAGGTTATAATGCGTTGTGATTATTAACGTTATGATAAACGTCACGTTTGTGTATTCCCATGGAGTAGGCAGAGCACATAAAAGTTAACATAAAACCATCTTTTGGTTTAAAAATGTATGAAAGAGGTATGATAGGGACAGGTTGCTAGCCTGTCGTTTAAAACATACATTAACTTGTTAATCTAGAAGGTAAGGCTATAAGTTTTCATTGCATATGCTTTGCCCATTTTATGTATTGTTATGAGAAAGTAATGTCTGAAATCGGCAGAACTTTATTGTAATTTAAATTGGCACCATCTTGTTATGAATATCACCCATCTCAAGTTGTAACGTTTAAGTAAATCAATCATCCCTCTCACTGAACTTTAGCTTAGCATTTAAATTTATGTCAAGTCAAATCTCCGAGATTTGTCAAGTCTCGCTACAAAAATAGACTCAAGAAAATGTCAAATTTACTTGAAAAAGCAATGATGCCTAAATGATGCTCATCTTCCAATATTTGTTAAAAACAAGATATTCTACTTCACTTACGACCAATTCTATTTTCTCGCGGCTGAGTGCTTTCGAAGCTTTTAAGGCAAAAAATAATGAATTACTTATAATGTTCTATTGTTTGTATTGTTACCCCGTGTGGTGCCGGTTTAGAATGGCACCTCCCCCTTTCTTCCCGTGGGTGTCGTAAGAGTCGACTCTGGGAAAGGGTTAGTATATTGTGGGCGATGGGCTAGCAACCTGTCACCACAATATCACGTTTGACCATCTGGTTACTCTTAATTTGCTAAACGTGGCACTGGATTTTTGAATTCATGTGCTCTGCCTACCCCTCCTGGGAATACAGGCGTGAGAATATGTATGTAGATAATCCTATTGTATGATATTTTTTATTATGACAGCCAAAAAAACGCTTTTTGCACTAATAAAAGTATAAGAAGTCTATCTATTATTATTAAAAAGTATTATGAAGTTGCTGACTGATTGACTGACGCACGCAGAGCCTAAACTGTTACAGTTAAAAACTTCAAATTTTGCAACTTTATAACGTAAGGAACCATTGAGAAAGATTTTTTTATGTTTATTATGGATTAAATCTTCATCTTTGTGTCGCTACATTTTTCTAAGATACCTAGTATACTTACATCATGCCTGTTCTCTCAAATTGGGTAGAGGTAGACAGAGTACACAAAACTCTCAAATCATGTATAAAACAGTTTGAATAGGGACAGTTGCTTTTGTAGACTTGTTCGTCACAGCTTTAAACCCCCAATTACAGATTAACATTGCGAACATACAAATTACTCACTTCTTCAATTTAGGCATGCTCCGCCGAGGTGACATCGCGAAAACACTACGGCTCTAGGTGACGATAGAAAGAGACACCAATATTTTCAAGCCTCATTGTGAGTAGACTATCTGAATCTTCTACATATTCTGTTAACCGAACATACCAAAAACACTCGAGGATGTGGCAACCGTCAATGAGGAACAAACTGTGACGGTTCTGCGTAACAAATCACTGTGACGCGTCTGATAAATGAAATTGGAGGAAACAAGAGACAGCCACGATAAAGGTTGTGCCTGTTTTGTGCTACGGGAATTTTGGTGGCAGTCACAGACATATCGGAATAGATACCGTGATCCTGTATTGAACCAAGCGTGCTACTTTTTCTCTACACACAAGGCCGACCTTACAACCGTAAGTTTTACTTACGTAAGGACGGAGCTATCTGCAAAAAAGAGAGACGAGCATTGCTGTCTTATTCTAACTTATAGCTGTGTTGAAAAATTTTCGGATAACTCACGTTTATTAATTCGTTAATAAACTCGAATTAATAAACGTGAGTTAATCGAAAATTTTTCAACATGAGTGAGTCTCACGGTAGTTTAATGTTTAATTATAGCCGTGTCCCTACTTATGTAAGTAAAACTTACAGAAGGCCGGCCTTAAGTCACATGAACGCTTTAGTGATGGAAATTGACTGGCCGAGTGAAACCGATTCAAAAGTGACGCCGCATTCAAGTTGTCCTGTTTCTAGGTAGTTAAACCTAATCTAAGTGAGACAAAACTAAATGAAATCGCGTCAAAGGAAGAGCATTGCTCTCCCTTTTGATTCCCTTTTGGCAAGCGAAGTACCATCGCGAACAGGGATTGTTGAGCCACTTACCTTTGTTTGTAACTTGGCCGTTTACTACTAATCCAATAGCTGACATCTAGTCGGTCACATCGGTCATTGATTACAATCCCGGTTCGAGACTGTACATGCACGTGCGTCATCTATTTCGATATAAGTCTGTGGTGGCAGTATTGCGTGGCAACGTGTATACGGGCGACAGTCAATAGCCTAGATAAATGGAAGCTTTGAAGCGCTTCGCGATTTCAAGCGGTGGCTGTTAAAATTCATTCCGCGCGGTTGTGACGTTCGGTTGATGGGTTAAGTGTGATACACGATAACCTGTCGCATAGCTTTTGCCTTTTGCTATTCTCTCCAAATCCAAGCCAAGGCTCGTTTGAAGGCAGTTTCCTCATTCAACCGTTTGTTTCAATTTTAATGCGAGATCGGTTTCAGCTTTTAAAATTGATTGCGATCGTTATTCCGAGCGCGTTAGACAATAAACCGGCTTGTATAAAGCATTGACCAGAAGTTTTTTTGTCTCATTTGCCAAAGTCAAAACATAGTCAAAAGTATGTAGGTACGGATGTAATTTATGCAAAATGTAATTGACCAAAAGCTGACAAATAAAAAAAAAACGGAAAAACAAAACCAGACACTCAACCAATTGATTCCTGACGAGTCAGTTACAGTAACAGTTACAGCAACTGTTACAGTAATATCTTATGGTTCTAAAAATGAAAACTTTGTAATATTAGGTATATCAGTTGGGTAACGCGGCCAGCCTTCTGGGCACAATAAGCAACGTTTAGTTTCATTTTACAGTTTTAGCTTTTTAACTTAAAATTAGTTGGTAGTTTTTTTTGTTAATTCTTATTTAATTTGATATTTTATGCCTCTTTTCTTTCTATGGCATTTGGCATTTGCAAATTAATCCTTAATAAAGAAAATCTCTTTAAACACTGACCTTTGTTTTCCATTATGTGAAATTAATTCCATAAAAGAGACCGACAATTTGATAGAACCATCATCCCCCATCCATGGACAATCGCCGAAAAAATTACTCAATCAAAACAAGCATAATAATCGGATTACGAACATAGGCTTCGGTATTCGGGCGACCATTTTGATTTTGATTGCAAGTGATCTCACCTGTCCAATGATATAACAGTGTATACGTTCCTACAGTCCATTTCGCTGGTACGTGGTAGGGTTTGTAGAGGATTAAAGGGACAGAATTTGGTTATTCATGTTAAGAACAATGTCCCTTGTACCAGCGTGTTTTTTTTCTATGAAATGAGCTGACTGCTTTGGTTTTGAATTCCCTGGTTCGAGGAATCGGTTATTTTTGTTAAACGATGCCTTAAAACAGTGGAAATAATAGCTTTGAAAGTGGTCTCTTCAATTTTTCTGGTGAGTTTTTTAGTACTGTCATTTTTCTACCAATGGAAGAACTGATATAACAATAAAACTTTTATTTTTCAGAAAGGCAATGACGTTTCTATTTGAACACATGCCGATTGGTTTAGAATAACATCTCTCCATTAAACTGTGGATGTTATAAGACAAACTTACACCTACTTCCTTGATCGCCTCTTACGACATCCTCGGAAGAAATCGAGAGGTCATATTCTAACCCGAACCCACAGGAAGGACTGTTTTATTTGTAGAGAGAATATTTCAAAAGAGGTATGTATAATTTTAGAGGTGAGATGTAACATTGTA
This sequence comes from Adoxophyes honmai, assembly GCA_005406045.1. Taxonomy (NCBI): domain Eukaryota; kingdom Metazoa; phylum Arthropoda; class Insecta; order Lepidoptera; family Tortricidae; genus Adoxophyes; species Adoxophyes honmai. Next base: position 33,982 of record BHDV01005036.1, read on the forward strand.
ACCATTTACCGCGGTTATTTATGGCAACCCTATACGTACTAACGGTCTAAATTCGTTTTTCAAATGCCCTTCGCCCTGGGGACGCATTTTTTTCAAATGAGCCCAGTCTTTGGGCTTGCGGTATTTTTGACACGGTGTTCGTTTGAATTTTTAATTCCAACTTTGTTATGTAGATTGGGGTTTGTTTGAAACAGCGACGACGTAATGGAGGTCAAATTGTATTGGTGGAATTAGGGAAATTTTTGTAGGTCTGTTTTACTTTTTGCGGATAGGTAAAGTTAAATGGTAATGTGATGGACTGATTACAGTAATTGTGTTTGAAAAAAGTTTTGTGAAGTAAAATGTAATGTGACTTGAATAATGTGTTAGCTAAATCAAACTGTGTAGTAGAAGTGATATTGTAAGTTTGACAAATAATTCATGCATTTATGTATAAGCGAAATGGAAATGAATAAGAAAGTAAGAAACACTAATATTTGTACAAAAATCGTTACACACAGAAATTTTACCAATACGGTGTTGAAATACTAAGGCGGAAAAATCCTTCCAAAGTTAAGTTAATACTGTTTACATTTCTTAAAAACGCGTTACTTGATATTTGAAAAAAGAGGATAAGATACCTAAAATAACAGATTACTTTCAATGCTATAATTATTATACCGAAATTACTAGAATCCCGTTGATTTTCCAAGAACAAAATTATTCAAAGAATTCGTTCTCAGAAAACTACACGTAAAGAAAAACCACAAAGAAAATTGCTAAAGAAATAAATCACTGTGCGAAACGAAAAATTCGTAGACAATTAAAAACGGGAGAAGCCGTTGCTCGCTTAGAATTGAGTTAGTCCCCGCACGTATAATATAATAAGGAGTCCCACCATTTTTCATAATTCCGCTTCCAGTCGCTCCATGATAATTTACTTTCTTCCTGATTCCAAGACTGTTAAGTCCGCTAACTTATACAAATGTAGTTTCCCATTTGTTTTTCGTAATGGGAACGGGAGGTTCTTTTCGCTGGTGATTTGAGGAAACATTAATAAGACTTTTTATATCACTTTTCCTAGATTTGCTTATTACAGTCTAAAATGTACACATACATTAACATCATGGCTTATTCCCTGGTCGGACAGAGACAACAGAGCGCCTTTCGCTTCTGTTCTGATATACCTCTCTCTCGCTTCATTCACATTTTTCACTCTTCTTCATACAATACATGCTCATTGCTCAACGGTCTCGGTTTCTGAGAACGTCACCGATCTCGTCGATATACGTTCTTCGACCAACTTGCCCTAACTCACTTCCCATGTGAATTTGCTTACACCCCCTTGTTTCATCCGTTCTCTCCACGTGCCAAACCAATGCAATATTTTTTCTCTCTCCTTTGTACAATATTATTTTTCAGACAACAATTCTCTCATTTTGTGGCCGTTCACGTATTGTGGCCACTTCTAGCATAATAATTTTTAGGTTTTGACGTGGCAGGTACAAAAGTGACAGGTTGCTAGCCTGTCGCCTAAAGTATACCTAAACCTATGTCCTTAGTCGCCTCTTACGACATCCACAGAAGAAATAGAGAGGTGTTATTCTAAACCCGACACTACACGGGATCACTTTTAGTTGGATGATAACCATCATAGCTGATGATAATACTAAATGCAAGCCTACTCAAGCGTTATGCAACAATACTAGTATTAGCCTGTTAATTAGTACAATTGGTACAACGGGCAAATTAAGAGATAATAGTGGTTTTGTGGCAGCCTGCGGGTATTGGTTTCATGCTGATGAAATTTAATTGTTTTAAGTGTTCAAATTCCAAATTAGGAGTATTATAATGGACATTCATGAATTAGGAATAAAGCGTGTGAAACGTGTCGTGTGGTGCCGGGTTAGACTAGCACCTCCCCTTTTCTTCCCGTGGGTGTCGCAAGAAGCGACTCTGGGAAAGGGTTAGTGTATTGTAGGCGATGGGCTAGCAACCTGTCACTACAATATCACGTTTTACCATCTGATTACCTACCTTGTGAATAATGCGTTCGCTGTGTGTCGAAATTTTTGTCATTTTAGTAACATTTACCATTTTTATTTTTTGTTTATTATGGTTTTTAAGTTCACGCTCCTAAGAAGATGTTTTAAAGCATCACCTGTTTTATACAATACACACAGTCACGTATGTATTTCCAAATGAGGTAGACAGAACACACGAAGCCATACCCATTTCACGTTTCGTGGCCGCGTTCAGCTTAATTTTAGGTTTGATAAAGAGATGAAAGAGATATAATAGTACCTAACAGGTTGCTGGCCTGTCACCTGTGATGTCGTAATTCTGTAATTTAAGTTAAATAAATAAATAAATGGGACTGGGCGCGACACGTCTGCCGGATGCACCAACAGAGGAGGGTACACACAGTCACTTTGTGGGTGCCAGAGAACGGCTAGCGACGTCGAGGCAGGCCGAGAAGATGGCGGGACAGATATCAGGCAAAACCGAGAGTTGTAGAGGTTAAAAGGACAGGCCTTTTTCCAACAGTGGGATAAACAGGCCAATAAAAAAAAACAGCATTACATCTTTACGCAGGCGGGTCGCTAGACAATACATTGTAATAATTTTGAGACAAATAATTTAATAAACGGTACGGAACTTTGTATATCCTTACTAATATTATAAGTCAGAAAGTGAGTTTGTTTGTTTGTTTGTTTGTTTGTTTGTTTGTTCCGCTTTCACGCCGTAACTACTGAACCGATTGCTTTGAAATTTTGCAGACATAAAGATAGAAGTCCGGATTAAATAATAGGGTACTTTTTATCCCGGAAAAAATTGATGTTCCCGAGGGAAAACAAAAATATAGTTTGCTAGATAGATCGATATCAATCGATGATAGATCGATATCGATTGATAGATAATAGATCGATGGCGCTGTGTGTCGCTTGAAACGAGAAGTTTTCTTATAGTTGTGCTTTATACCGCAATATAACCGAGTTCCACGCGGGCGAAGCCGCGGGCGGAAAGCTAGTTATTAATAATTTGGAATAATTCGTAGCTACGTGAACAACGTCTTGACTGCTCTGTGTTATTAAATCACTAGCACCTAAATTGAATTCTACTCAGGGACTAGATAACAGTATTAAGTTTCTCAATGCCTTTAATTACAACTTGTGAGGGTTTTATTAAGATTTTGCGTAGGTATTTTGTGGAAATACCTAGTTTCTTTGATCGAATCTGTAAACACTTCCAACGAAAGAGGATTTGTTTGCTGATAGTAATTTTGTAGATACGGTTCTTGTTAGTGTGGACCATTTTATAATATAAACTCGGCAAGCTAATATAAAGCTAAAATATATGTATGTTATGATACTCAGTCTACTATTATTTTAATTGAAAATATAGACCTCATTTTTTCACAATTGTTTTATTAATAATTCAAAAGTTATTGTTACACGGGAACACATCAAATTTTAAATTTGGGGTTTGAGCTACCTACCTATTTTTATTAAAACAGTCTTTGTTGCATTATAAACATGTTTTAAACGATATCCCATACGACCCACTTAAATTTCGTAAAAAGATAAAACAGCATATCGCCTAAAATATACTTTACCTAAATTACTAAAATGCCTCTTACGACATTCACGGAAGAAACAGAGAGGTGTTATTCTCTCATACTCTCACATATTTACTACACGCTAAAATACCCAAATAAACATAGTACATAATAGTGTTTTCTGTTACTATTAGCAATCCTTAATAATTACCATCTAAATTTCCAGAATGATTAGGAATTCCGATCACGATTCCTTTATTCACCCGTTAATACTACCCTTAGCGTAGGTCAACGAACTTTCGACCATCTTTAATTCGTTCCAATAATACACGAACAATACCACAAATTAAGCCTTTCTCACTAAAATAAACCTTATATTTACATTGTTTTTCCTAAAAAATAATTACGAAACATTAAACAAACCGGGAGCTCTTTGATCTTAAAAAGGTTGTTTTTAACCCTTAACATGGCAGGATATTAATGGATGGAGCTATTTGTCACTTATGGTGTTTTTGGTGATAGTTATAGACTGAAACTTATTACAATAAAAAAAAAATAACAATAATATACTGAAAATAGGTTTTTCAGATTGTCCGTTAAAACGGACTTTGCCATGAAATCGATTGATAAGTAACTCGCAGAGTAGTCCTAAAAAACGGACAATGCCGTTTTATAGTATTAAACCACAAAGCATGAAACAAGTAACAAAAGTAGGAAAAAAACATTTCTAGTACATGAAATAATACACAAGAAAATACCAGTTAATAACATATATATTCATTTAAATTTTAACAAATAATTATAGAGATCCTTTCGGTGTCACCCTGAATTTAACGCGAGCGAAGCCGCGGGCAAAAGCTAGTTAACTATAATAACAAAGATATTGCAGTAAGGAACCTTAGACTTGGCACAACTACTTATGTCTAGATTTCATTACTTTTTAGAGATAAACAAGCAGCTTCAACGAGATTTGGGTAGTTCTTTTACAGAATGTTTTTGGTGGAATTGACATTTTTAACTTATTACATCAAAGGATGAAATACCTACCAGATATCTGTCCGTTATCTGGAGTGTTTCATTACGGGTATGCGACCCCGGAGTGCTCTAGCTGTTTGTGTCTTATCCACATATCTCCGAGGCACAAACATCCATTTCCACCTTTTCTCTTCTTTCCCAAAATCCATTTATCCCTTCCTACGAGAAAACATGGTAGCGTTACCCCAGGAGGGTACCGGTTTGACCAGAGAATCCCTCCTTCTGTCCAATGTTGTGGACAGAGGCTGTCCCGCGTATTCTGGGGGGGACAAAGTGACGCAGCCCACAGGCGGCGGTGGTGCTCGCCACACGCCACGCCGAAACCGTTCCCGTAGGGACGAAAAGCGGACGTCAGAGTGTCGTTTCGCGACATGGAACGTTTGTGGAGGAATGAATAGTAAGTTAGATGAGGTATGTGAAGTGATGGAGGTGAAAGGTATTGATATTATGTTATGTGTGACGGAGACGAAGCAAAAGGGGCAGGATATGTCTTCCCACGGGCCGTTCTCCGCTTTCTGGTCTGGAGTTTCAGAAGCGGAACACGGCAGCAAAGGGGTTGGGATGATTCTGTCGGAAAAAATGATGAGTTGTGTAACAGGGTATGACTGCATCGATTCCCGTATACTCTGGGTTAGGCTGAAGGTAGGGCTGACATCCTTATTTGTTTTGGGTGTCTACGCGCCAGATATGTCAAAACCCAAGGGCGAAAGAGAAGAGTTTTGGGAATTTTTACGTGAGGTACTCCTACAGAAAAAGATTTAATGAAAGATTTATAGTGTTAGGTGATTTTAATGCTTGGGTAGGAGTAAAACGAGACGGTTTTGAGCGAGTGTTAGGGTCGTTTGGTGATGAGAGAGTGAATGAGAATGGCAAAAGCCTTCTGAGCTTATGTCTAGAGAAGGGCCTGACTGTCACGAACACAATGTTTGCTCACAGACAGATTCATCTTTATACGTGGCAAAGGCAGAATGATAGAAGTATAATAGACTTTATTTTAATGGATGAAAGGTTGAGATGTCAGGTAGTAGACACAAGAGTATATCGCGGCGCCGATGTTTCGACGGACCATTTTCTGGTTATGTGCCGGTTAAATGGTCTGTTTAAGCGTTGGAGGCATCATGGTAAGGTGTCTACTACCGGGCTTGAGAGAATAAAAGTGGAACGGTTCTGCAAGGATGAGACGAAAAACAGATTTAAAGAGACTTTGAGTATGGAACTAGAAGTGAATTGGGACGTTACAAAAGAAGAGGATGCTAATTATGTATGGAAAGTATTAAAAGAGTGCACGGTGAAGTCTGCGAGAGAGATTTGTGGGGTGTCTAAAACAAGAAACGCAAAGGACAGGAAGGCTTATTGGTGGGATGATGAGGCCAGGGATGTTGTGTTAGAAAAGAAGAAAGCGTTGCATTATGTTTAGTTACTCATAACGCTACGATGCTTCACTAAATGATAAACAAAATAATAAACAATATCTGAACTTATTTTATTTATAACAGCAATGTCCGTTTTTCGTCACAACATAAAACGAACCTTGTATTTATATTATTCGGCAATGTCCGCTTTTTAGTACGTGTCAAATAAAACTCAATAGCCTATATGATCGACAACGTCTCAAAAAAGTGACACCGTTTATTGCGCACAGTTTGAGTTAAAGTTAACTAATAATATAATAAAGTTTAATGTTAAAATGATAATTTGACTTACCTTCTTTTAATATCTATCCAAGTTGTACATGATAAGCACTTCACTTCGATTTTATGACGAAAACAATTAACGCCGACGCAAATATACCAAAAGCCTAATTTCAACTGCCGCTTGCGCAACAATTTTGAAGTTAACTGTCTGTGGCCTTGAGGTAAAAGAGACGGCTCTACTTTCGCATTTCTTTTGCCGTCGTTTATTTTTTAGTCAGTAGGAGCGTTTAAATACTGCGCCAAAATAAGTAACTGTACTTAAAAACGGACAGAAACGCTTTAAGGGTTAATTAGATGCCGGATTAAGGTCGTCGACCTTGGCAACATGGCTTCCTGTGACCCTTTTTGGGGATCGTTTGAAGATGGCCTGGGTTTTGCCAAAGGACCTCGCGTAGAAGAAATACTTAATGACAAGTGGAAATGGACGTCGTGATAAAATTTATGGATGAGGACAACGGTATCTAGAAACATGTCGAGGTAAACTCGATTTTAAACGTGAGTTATCCGTAATGAGCCTCACGGTAGTTTCATGTGTGATTCGTCGCCGTGTTTAATGTGTCCTGTGTTATGTCGGGATAGAATAACACCTCTCCATTTCATCCATGGATGTCATAAGAGGCGACTAAGGAAATAGGTTTCGATATGTTTTAGGCAACAGGCTAGCAACCTGTCACTGTTATACCTCTTTCATCTGCTTATTAAGCCTAAATATGCTGAAAGTGGCCACGGAACGTAAAATGGGCATTGATTGTCTATGTAACACGTGCTCTGCCTACCCCGTTTGGGAACACAGGCGTGATTGTATGTATGTGTGTACTAATAAAAATATTGTTATAAAAAACCACTTATGACGTTCTACTGTTCACAGAGCTGTTCCCTCCCAACAATATTTACTTGATTATTATTTTATCGGTTGAATTTAGAGGTTTATTTATGCAAAAAAAAAGTATGCTTAGTTGGTTTGGACACATAGAGAGGATGGATGAAAGAAGACTGACAAAACAAATTTATACGGGGAATGTGGATGGGTGCAGTGGGAGGGGAAGACCTAGACGGACGTTCCGTGACCAAATCGCGGACGTTTTAGAAACAGGTCAGGTCAAGAGTACCCGAAACCGACGACCATGTATGAGGAGACTGATGAATGTGGATGAAGCAAAAGAGGTATGTCGGGATCGTAGCGAGTGGAACAAAGTAGTCTCTGCCTACCCCTGGGAGAAAGAGGCGTGACGATATGTATGTATGTATTTATGCAGACAACTGCAACGTATTCCATGTACTTTAACAAATTCCCATTTACGACTCCATATAACAAAACCCTTCAGGGCTGGGCGTTTTATTACCAACTTTTTAATCACCCAGGCACACGCTACGAAAAAAAGTTGGTAATTAAAACAAATTAACGTAAACAAGAATTGTAACCAAGTTTATAAAATACCATTTGAAGTTGGCCCAATCTAACTTTGACAATCGAGGGCTTAATCCTCCAGGCAATTAGAGTAGAACCTTTTCGCTGTCAGTTTTACTCGATGAGGCTGGCCTTAGTGAAACCTTGGGGCGTTAGGACTTTGTAAAGGAAACCTACTTTTTTAGGGTCCGTACCGAAAGGGTAAAAACGGGACCCTATTACTGAGACTTCGCTGTCTGTCTGTCTGTCCGTCTGTCACCAGGCTGTATCTCACGAACCGTGACAGCTAGAGGGTTGAATTTTTCACAAATGATGTATTTCTGTTGCCACTATAACAACAAATACTAAAATCAAAGTAATAATAATAATTAAGGGGGGCTCCCATAGAATAATCGTGTTTGTTTTGCTGTTTTTGGTACGGAACCCTTCGTGCGTGAGTCCGACTCGCACTTGGCCGGTACCTAATGCGCAACTGAGATGTTACATTTAGGGGCAGCGCAGACGACGGACTTTTGTGCGATCGAGTCTGCGGCGCAATAAAAACTCTGAATGGAAACTCTCTGCGCACCATTCAGAGTTTTTATTGCGCCGCAGACTCGATCGCACAAAAGTCTGTCGTCTGCGCTGCCCCTTAGAGTAAGGTTAGAACAACAGTACGATTAGCTAAAAAAGACGATCACTTATGGGCTTTATATAGGGACTGTGTGACCTGAAATAGTAATTGTTTTGTCTATGTCACGTTTCATGTGCTCTGCCTACCCCATTTGATAGCACAGACGTGATTGTATGTATAATTTTAGATTTGAAAACAAATGGAAGAGGTAGTATAATAGAGACAAGTTGCTAGCATGTTGCCTAAAGCATACCCAAACCTATTTCCTTAGTCGCCTCTTACGACATCTACGGAAGAAATGGACATGTGTTATTCCATCCCGACACTAAACAGGATAAAAACTAAGTATAATTAACAATTGCAGCGTAAGTTAGCTATTGTATGAAAGTTTCACACACTTAATTTAATTCCGTGAGGCGCTAGATTTTCTGCTCGCATGCCAAGTCTGCATTTAGCGCCTAATGTGTTAACTGGCATTCCAACACGTTTGTAAGCCAAGGAACTATTTTCTTGACCTTTTTCAACGCATTTTTGTCACTATACCTTCACAATAACATAATTATGTACTACATCACGCCTGCATTGCCAAATGGGTAGGCAGAGCACACATAACGCTAAGTTGACAAAGCCATGATATTTTTAATGTTTCGTTTATGGTGGGTTTAGAATAAAAGTTATCCATTTCTTCAGTATTTGTGACTTTACACTTCAGTTAAATTAATCACTGTAACGTAGGTAGGTATTGTTCACTTAAGACCATTTGAGCAGACTGATTTTGAGCAAGCTGTTCAGTAATGAGGGTGAACGGGACTAGCGCGGTCTTTTAACCGACCGCCCCCACCAAGTTACCCTCTATAATGTTAATGTTCCTTCTTTTTGTGTTAATTCATGTGTGTGTGTGTTTTGGTATTGTTTTAATTTTAGCAACTGCGTGTGAAATGTTAGGTATATTTAATTTTTTCTTCTTCTAGTTTTAAGTTTCCGGGGTCGCATTGAAAATCAGCGTTGTGGCTTGCCGCAATATTATGCTGAGTGCGGCCCTTTTGGCACTGTTTGGCACGGAAGTGGCATTCACATTTTAAGTTACTATTATTTATTTATTTAGGCTAATTTATGTATTTTAGATAAGTTAATTGTTATGTCTGTGTCAAATTGCTGTCAATAAATGTCTTTCTTTCTTTCTTTCTTTCAGTGGATGTCGTGAGAAGTGACTGAGGAAAATAAGTTGTATTTTAGGCGATAGGCACGTGTCACTATTTTTCCTCTTTTATCGAACGTAACACCCAACAGATAAGTTAAAAGTGGCTACAAAGGGTAATGCCTACACAGATCTATAAATATCACGCCTGTATTCCCAAATGGTGTATGTAGACCACATGAATCGTTATACAGACAAAACTTTTAAATTTTATTGAAGGTATGTATGTATGTATGTATGTAACTCTCTTTATTGTACAAAATAAACATGGCAAAAATAACAAACAAAACAAAACACAAGTACAAAGCCTTCAACTTAGATAATAAAACTTTTATAGACACGGGTTGCTGGCTTATTGTCCAAAGCATAACCAATACTTATTTTCCTTAGTCAACTCTAACGACATCCACGGAAGACATGGAGAGACATTAAACCTGCTAACACTACCCCATTCTGCGGTATCATAAAAAACACACGTTTCTCATCAAAGCACGAATCAGATATCGGGATAGTACATAATGTAGCTCGGAATAGTAAGATAAATCACTCCCCCTTCGCGCATTAAGGGGAAATGAAACATATCTCCCAGAAAGGTATACCGTGTTATACTTTATCCGTGTAGCATAGATTACCTGCAAAATAATCTTTATGTCAAGCTATCATAAGATGTCAGATAAAAATGAATTTAGGTCAGAGGGACTGGTTTGCCCTCGAAAAGTTGCCTGTGGAATTCCTTTCATATTTCTAATATGACTTGCGCATTTATATTATGCTTTTGCATTGTTTAGCGTCGTAAATTACGCGGTTGTGTTAGCTGGTTGTTGGTTAAAAAATCTGCAGCCTGGCTATTTTTAAGTAGGCTTAGCGCGCGGGATTCACCAGTCACTCTTACTACTCTACTTTTTCTTTTTCTTACTTCTCTTGCAAGATAGGTGTAGTCTATCTCGAGCGCATCTCTACTTGCGCATTCCTGTGTTAATCAGGCATTGCCTTCTTTTTCAATTAAAAAAGGGTTTTTCTGCTCAGAATCAAGGACATAATCGATAGTAATATTTCAAAAGATTAAAAACTTTTTCTCTTAAATTTTTATGGAATTTCCTTAAGATTTTCAGCGTGAAATCATAATTTTTATTCAAGTTGAGAAACGAAATGGACAACTTTAAAAAAATGGCCCACTTAACTTTCAAGTTTAACTATCTGGTTACCCTGAAATTGTTAAAAGTGGCACTGGATTTTTGAATTCATGTGCTCTGCCCACAATACACTAACCCTTTCTCAGAGTCGACTCTTACGACACCCACGGGAAGAAAGAGGGAGGTGCTATTCTAACCCGGCACCACACGGGAAATGTTAGAAAACTGCATGTAGCTCTCTACTAATTGCAAAATATTTCATACTGTATTCTTTGCAACTACGAACAATGTTTATTTACTCAAACTGTATGTGTAAAACATGTCCAACACGTCAAATCTATCAGAGCAGAACAATCTAAATCAAATATTTGATGCTGAAATTTTTATATTCTATTCCATTTTCAGAGTTATGGTTCGGTCACAATAAATTGAATGCACGGAGAATGTTATTGGTAAAATCGTACGTTACCATTTAGTTTTGTTTGATTTATATAATTTAAACTTAATAAAATATATGGATATGGCTATAATGTCTTCTTTCAGGCCCCACTTTCTTTTAATCACATTAAACTATACGTAGTTGTGGGAAGGACTCCAATATATCCAGGCAGATGTAACGCTGTCACGATACCCTGAAATTGCAAACATGGGTCTGGGTTTTGGAATTCATGTGCTCTGCCTACCCCTCTTGGGAATACAGGCGTGAGAATACGTCCGTACGTAAATGTTACTTAATGCCTGGGGCCCAAAGTCCACAGAGACAAAGTTGATCTTTGAAACGTCGCTAGCGCCATGTAGAACAGTTTGTGACAGCTGCTGATGTTTCTCAAAGAAGTTGTTCTACCAAACGATAGGTGTCTCTGGGGTCCAAATCGCAGTCTTAACAAAACTTGTTCCACAAACGCTCATACCAGCGAAATGTCGTGAACACATCCAGTTTTTATGTTTCCCTTTATTCCTCTTAATAGTTGTATAGGAAAGTTTTATAGGCAAAGTTTTATCTAAATCTGTTTGGGTGGGTTTGTATTGATTCTGATAACCCTTTTGTCTCCTCGTATATCCAAGGGACATGGGAGTATTATAATTGTTTGTTGGTTATTAAGGCGTTAAGTGCTTTTGAACCGATTGCTTCACACTTTGTTTTTGGCAATGGAATTAAGCTTTTTTATGTTTTATGTTGTATTTTTTTCATCGTTATTTACCGTACCTACATTATTTTATCAGTGACGACGTTTAAGAATTTTGAACTAATGGAATACCTATTGGTTTTTAATACTTTGTGTGTCTGCATTTAATTCATAATGCTCTGTTAATCGCTCGAAGGTCAGCAGAAATCCTTTAAGAGACTCTATTCGATTTTGGCCTTTTAACTTACTTTAGTCATGTTTGTGTGTACATTATTTAAAAATACTTCTTACCATAATTTTATTAGTAGGTAGTATGGTTATCAAAATTAATTGACAGCGGTCGAATTTGAATCCACGACCTCGAAAATGTGTCCACACTCCTTACAACAGAACTCTGAGCCATCGTTAAAACTAACCTAACTAACTTTTAAATCTGATTTTTACTTGAAATATAAATATTGAAAGGTTTTAGTTTCAAAGTCACTTTAAGCGCATAATGATTTTAAAGCTTCATGAAAGGAAGTTCTATGTTTGACTTTAAAACAAGTATCTTAGCTTTGTTCATTGATTACTCGGGTTTTTTTTTGTTCTGTGTTTTAAGGTACTCCCATTCGCATAATATTGTGATAGACCTAAGAATTTGTAAAAAAAACCGTACTCTTTACTTCTTTTCTATCACATTTCATTCGTCAAATTAGGACCTGATGACGGGAAAAATAGCTTCTAGATGTATTATTTCCAGCCAGCGTATTAAATTTACCATTTCAAAATTTATTTACAATACTAAAACGAGTAATGTATTTTAGTCCAAAGTCCTTATTATAGTCTGAAAAACGTCTAGGACGTGAGACAGACGTCTGCTCTGTCAATCTGTCTATTATTAGCTTTAAAAAACTAGACGGTCTGAATGTAGAATATAGTGACATTGCATGCTTTAGACAGTAGAATAAATGAAGCTCTGGTATTTATAAAATACTAGCTTTTGCCCGCGGCTCCGCTCGCGTTAAATTCGGGGTATCACAGAAGAGATAGCACACATACCAATTTTATAGCTTTCTACATTGAAAACTTCCACTCCTCACTTTAGGGAAATGGGGAGTTTTGAAGAGACAAAATGTAGCCTATGTCACTCTCCATGCCCTAAACTATCTCTACCTAAAAAATCACGTCAATCCATCGCTCCGTTTAGCCGTGAAAGACGGACAAACAAACAAACAAATAAACAACAAACAAACAAACAAACAAACACACTTTCACATTTATATATTGGTACGGATACTTTACCTCAGTTTTTTTAGTAAGATAAATAGGTATCTTGTGTTCTGTGTGGTGTCGAGTCAGAATAACTCCTCTTCATTTTGTCTGGGGAGGTTGTAAGAGCCGAGCCGACTAAGGAAATAGGTTTAGGTATATTTTAGGCAACAGGCTAGCAACTTTTTATACCTGCCAACTTAAAACCTAAAAATATGCTAGAAGTGACCACGTAACGTGAAACAGTCATTGTTTTGTCAATGTAGCGTTTCATGTGCTCTGCCTACCCCATTCAGGAATACAAGTGTGATGTGTGTACTAATCCCATTTCTATCTAGTAAACTAAACCGCCGATAAAATATTGGAACTGGCTTTTAGAAATAAACACTATTTCAAAAGTTGCCATTATCACGAAAGAAATTCTACACCAGACTGACGTCAATTTTATTCGTTCACACTGGCAACTATTCAAGTGGGAAATAAAAATAAAACAGGCAGTACGGGAACTCGGGGCAGTTTTTAGCGGGGCCCGACGTATTCTGGTCACGCTCTGGGACCCGGTAAATACTTAGGAATAAAATGAGGGGAAAACTAACGATTGGCCCTTGAGAGGGAAGGGAAGGTCAGTTAAGTAATTAATTTAACTGAGGTATGTAGGGTGTGAGGGATTTACGGGAGGTGGGGGAGTTGCATCAATTTGGTCACTAAAAAAAGTAAAACCGTGGAGCACGTCAAATGACTACAATCATCGATCGTCGAGAGCCGAATGCCCTATTATCTCGTGACACTATAAAACGAACATTGTAATCGACCATTGTTGACATTTGACGTGCCCCACGGTTTTATTTTAGTCTAATCGATGCATAGAAAACTTAAAAAGTGTTTGTTTTTTTGAGTTTTTTTTTATTTTGTATAGTGAACTGAATTCTCCTTGGCAAGGAGCTTTCATTTGATACCCATATTGATGGGGTTGATATGAAATAGGTCATCCGCCATTTTGTAGCGGCGGCCATTTTGAATTTACAATAAAAACGAATATACATTATTGTATTGTCACCAAAACTTAAAGCGTACACCAAATTTCAGATCAATCGGTTGACGGAAAGAGGGTAAAATTTCAATTCCTAAATTTGAACCAACAAAGAATACAGAACGAAGAAACAATAAAAAAAACGGGGTAAAGTAAAACCGTTTAAAATGTTTTTGGAGATGGAATGCGTGTTGCATCATACATTCCCCTGATGATAATTCACTAAAGCAAATAAATGTATCAGCAGTTGATTATTTAAATGTATATTTTGAAAAATATAAAGCCTCGCCGCTCAAAGTTATTGAAAAATAAAACGGGGCAAGCGCGAGTCGGATGGCTAACGAATAAATCAATGATAATGGTGTCCGGTTTGACACATATCCATTTTCTTTCGAATCACAAGAGGCGACTAGGAAAATAGGTAAAGGTATATTTTAGGCGAATAACTAGCAAACTGTCATTATTGGACCGCATATGATCCAGTCAATAGAAACGAATTAAAGGGGTTACCTGGAAAGATTTCCGGGAGTTTTGAAAATTGGTGAATTTATAGATTTTGATGTGCTCTTTCCGAATTTCAACTTTGCCACCTCGTATCTTTGCCGCTAACGCCGCCATATTGGAAAAATGGCGCGTAAAAGCAGTTTTTTGACAATATCTCCTGTCTGACTAATTTTACGATAAAACAGTGTATTACGAAATAAAACTAGAGGCGATTGCCTACAATTTATGTCTCAGTGTTTATTTAATAAAGTCAATAGTTTTGGCGTACGAGCGCTACAAAGTACACTTCGCAAATTGTGTTGGTAAGCGCATAACTCAACAACGCCTGGACCAATTTGGCCAATTCTTTTTTTTAAATGTTTGTTGAAGTTCAGGGAATTTTTATAAGGTGATAAAGTATTAAAAATATCGAAAATATTGTTATCCTATACAAACTTTATCGACTCGATAAAACAGTAAGCACCGTAGGATTTCAGACATTTAACGCGTTTTTGGTAAAATGATCTCTACTTTAGCTCAAATAATTTTAAACAAAAAAAAACCGACTTCAAATTAGCTATATTGTAACGTGGTCGTTACAGACTATACTGCCTAAACAATAATATCCTAGTATCTACTTATTTTTAAACTTAAAATTAACTTAATTGTACAAAAACTATAATTACAATCCTTAATCTAAGAAACCCTAAGTACGACAGTCAACATAATTTTGCTAAAAGAATGTGGTAGGCGCGTGGAGTTCTCGCACTGTCGCCACGGAGTGGGGCTTAGACGTCCGAGGACGGACAGAGGACATTCTTTTTCCGTACCGAAGCGGCAAGCAAGCGAGACCTCTGTTGGCAAGATTCGTCTCTGTTATAAAATTAACACTAAATCAGTTCTACTCCTTCTACAACACCTACTGTTTACCTAAATTATTTAATTGTTCATCTCCGTGTATTTTTAACGAAGTGAATTAAGTTAACCCCAGTCGGGTGAGTGTTGCAATTTACTACTAATGTAAACCTATAGATAGTTGCTTTCATGCCTAGTTTTGCTAACTTTACTGTGTATCGTGCTTGTTCATTTCATTGTTATGTTTACAAACATTACCTATATATGTTTAAGAAATCTAATTGCTTTGGATGATTCTATGTGAGCACGAATCTACCCACTCATAGAAAAATAATTATAATAAATTAGTTTCATTTTTCATTGCGAACCATAACTCTTAATTATATCAAACCGTAGTCACTTTTCATTCCATCTTTCATATCTAATAAGTTTTGGTATGCTTATAGTCATTTAAGTTATCATATTCACATAAGTATGTACTACTTACCCGCTAAGCTGACTTTGTATACTGCTGCAACATCACTGATCACTAATTAATGCTTTTGGTAGTCATTCTTCGAGTAATGCTTCCATCATCACCTTCCGCCGGATGTTGCAGTCAGTAACGTAAAATAGGACTTTTCATGAAATGGCCAAAAATGAAAATTCCAGGGTTTTTGGTACCAGCTGCGTGTATACCACACTCCTAACCGTCGCACCACTTTTGCTGACAACGCAGCCTAAAACTACCCCACCATCTACGTCACCGGACGCGCGCAACTACCCGCCGCCGTTGCAGTACAGGGAAGTGGCTGTCCAATGAGACGAGTTTAAGTGTACACGGCTCAGACTATTATACTGTTTAACTTCGAACTCATGCCCTGAGACCTAACTACCTATAAACTACCTTCTAGTCTACCTATCTATAATCTTAACGTTCGGCTTACCTAATTTCTAAATTGTATAACCTTAGTCTAAATTAAATATTGTAAAATTCATTTTAAATTTTTATAGAAGCGTTACAGTGGCGCCTTACTAGTAGGTTTTTACTGAGCCGTGTTCACTTGCACCTGTTGTAGTATTTGTTAGTTATTTTTGGTGTTGGTTGCTTTAGCGTATTGTTTTAAATTGCAACACTTACTTCGTAAACTGAAATGTCCTACCAAATTAAATACCTTTCACTCCAGAAGGCTGAGCTGGAATATGAGGTTGGTGTTAGAGGAGGTACTACGGGTGAATCAGTCCAAGAGCTTAGGAAACAAATAGTCAAATTAGCTCCCGTACTACCATCTGAAGACATTCTAGAGTCACATTTAGACCCAGATGTTGATTTGTCGGAGGTTAAGGACACCTTGATTAAAATTAAAAACAATTTGGATGTACTTAAAACTAAATTTGACAAAAATGTTTATTCCAGAACAGAAACAATATTACATCATGTTTACTACAGACTAATTAGGATTAATAGAGATGGAACTACAGAGTCTGACTATAACGAGTGCTCTCTTAATTTTAAACAGTACTTTGGGCTACTAAAAAAATTACAACTGCAAGCACCATCAACTTCATCTAGCACAGCTGAACCACTATCAGAAATTATTTCAGTTACTTGTGAGAAGCGAATGGTTTCTGATGTGGTAGGCAAACTGAAATATTCTGGCAAGACGTGTGTTAGGTCTTTTATACAAAAAGCTGAGGAGTTGATGATCTCTAGAGGTATGCCTAAAGATAAGTTGCTCACTTTTGCGTACGAGATTTTCACTGATGATGCTCTCCATTGGTTCCGTTGCATCAAAACAAAGGTAGAGACTTGGGATGAGTTAGTCATATTCCTCAAGCAAGACTTCAGTCCAAGCGATTATGACTACCGGTTGCTATCTGAGATCCGAATGCGTACGCAAGGCGTACATGAAAATATTTCAATTTTTATCTCCATAATGCACGGCATGTTCTCTCGTTTGACTAAACAACCATCAGAGGAGGATAAATTGGAGATATTACTACACAACATCCGTCCGATTTATGCCAGTATGCTAGCTGCATCTCCTACCATTACTTCTATAGATGCTCTAAAAGAACTATGCCGCCGCTATGAAGATATTCAGTCTCGTACTGCCCAGTTTCACGAACCACCTAAAGCAAGTCTTGAGATGCTAGCTCCGGAATTTGCTTATAACAGACCATCGCCTAATACGACCTTTAGCAAAAATTACAATTATAACAACAACGATAATTCTAAAAGTTATAGGTATAACAATAATGCCTACAGTAGAAATAATCCGGAACAATTTACAAAGCCTATAATCAACGCTATCAGTACTAAAACGAGCTCTAATAGACGACCGCTATACTGCCCAAGATGTCGTGTGGACACCCACTCTTTGGGTCAGTGCCACCAACCGCATTTTCTAATATGCTTTAAATGTGGCAAGAAAGGCGTTCGGTATCCGGATTGTTCAGATTGTAAACCAACTTCTAGCCAAAAAAACTAAATACCGTGGATTGGGTTGACAGTAAGCACGATAATACAAATGTAACAAAATTTGATAGTTTGGAATGGTCTAATTGGCTCAATTTTGTTTCCAAATTCTTTTCGTGTTATGCTGTCTCGTCAATCCACAATAAAAAACACGACTTCTCACGTCCTCATGTTTCTGTCACTCTAGATGACAAAAACACTGTCGGTTTACTAGATACTGGATCATCCGTGTCAATTTTAGGAAATTACCATCACGAGTATTTCACTAACAAAGGTTTTGTGTTGCAACAAGGTAAACCTTTGCAATTCATAGCTGCTGGTGGTCAACAATTAAAAAGTATCGGTTGTATCTACATCCCTGTCACCTTTATGGGCCAATCACACATTTTAGAGATTTACGCTGTCCCTGAGATACGGAATCCATTAATTCTGGGTATGGACTTCTGGAATAAATTCGGCCTATTTCCAAAACACTTAACTTCAGTTATTATGTGTTCAGAATCGGATGCTGCTCTTTCTCAAGTTACTGTTGACGAAAACGCTAACCTACATAGCTACGGTCATCTTTCAAAGGACCAGAAGATCACAGCTGATCACATTATATCTGAATTCCGTAAACACTCTTACGAAGAACGTGGTCTAGGTAGGACTTCTTTAATAACGCATGCTATCGACACTGGGAATGCTGCTCCCATTCGTCAACGTTACTATAGGATGCCACTGCAAAAACAGCGCATTTTGATTGAACAGCTAGACGAAATGCTGGAAGAGGACGTAGTTGAGCCTTGTGAGAGTGCATGGTCTTCACCTGTACTGCTCACTCCTAAAAAAAATGGAGAGCTCAGATTTTGTTTGGATAGCCGAAAACTAAATTCAGTTACGAAAAAAGACGCATACAGCTTACCGTATATATCTGAGATTTTAGACAACCTACGCGATGCTAAGTACCTAACCAGTCTAGACCTTTCTAAAAGCTTCTGGCAAATTTTGATCAAGGAAGAAGACAGATGCAAGACAGCCTTCTATATACCAACTCGTGGTACCTACCAGTTTAAATCAATGCCTTTCGGACTTACTAACGCACCCGCTACACAACAACGCCTCGTTGACCAGTTGTTTTATGGTCCAGAGTTCGAACATAAGGTCTTTGTTTTTATCGACGACATCATAATTGTTACCCCTACCTTCGAACAACACATCTCACTTCTTGAGCGCGTTTTAGAAAAACTGAAAACTGCAAACCTAACGATAAATTTCGAGAAGAGTCAATTTTTCCGAGACCAACTCAGATACTTAGGTTATGTGGTTGACTCTAACGGTTTACATGCCGACCCAGAGAAAGTGGCGGCTATTGTGAATTATCCTCCACCTAAAAACCGCAAAGAAGTCAGAAGGTTTCTCGGCACTGCTTCGTGGTATCGCCGATTTATACCAAATTTCAGCACGTTGGCTGCACCTTTAAATAAACTGACTTCTCAAGCGAAAACAGCACCTCCTTTTAAATGGTCGACTCAAGCTGATGACGCCTTTAAAGCTCTAAAACAATGTCTAATTTCTACTCCAGTTCTATCTTGTCCTGATTACTCTAAGCCTTTTGAAGTGCATACCGATGCGAGCGACGTAGGTATTGGCGCAGTTCTTACACAAACTTTAGACGGCGTAGAACGAGTCGTAGCTTACATGAGTAAGTCACTATCTAAACAGGAACAAAACTATAGTGCTACAGAGCGAGAGGCGTTAGCTGTGCTATCAGCGGTTGAACATTGGCGATGCTACCTTGAAAATGGTCAACGCTTTATCATTTACACTGATCATTCAGCTCTGAAATGGTTTTTAAACATTAATAACCCTACAGGTCGCTTGGCTAGATGGGGAGTAAGGCTTTCTACATTCGACTGTGAAATTAGACATCGTCGCGGCTCTGATAATGTTGTACCAGATAGTCTCTCCCGTATACATGTTTCTGCTATAGACCCTCCTATTTCTCACTCAACTCAGACTATCACTGACCCATGGTACCTAAATATCTTCAATGGTTGTCAAAATACACCATCGTCATTCTTGGATTATCAGGTCAAAAATAATCAATTATTTCGCTACAAAAAGACTTTGAATCCACTTACTAAGGATTTCGAATGGAAAGAAGTTGTTCCTTTGGAAAATAGACCTCGTATCATTGAACTAAATCATTCCTGTCCCACAGCTGGACATTTTGGCATCCTAAAAACTTACAAAAGACTTTCACTAAAATACTTTTGGCCTGATATGCACCGTGACGTGACTAAATTCATAGCCGAATGTGACGTCTGCAAATCTTATAAGCACGCTACTCACGCTACTCTGGGTACAATGGGTCGCCCTAAAGACTGCTGCAGACCGTTCCAAATGCTAAGTATGGATTTGGTCGGTCCACTGCCATCATCTAGGAAGCAAAACACATTTCTATTTGTGGTAACTTGTTGCTTCACAAAATACTGCCTTTTGTTTCCAATAAGACGCGCTACAGCAGAAATCATTGCAAACATTTTAGAGGATAAAGTATTTTTAGTTCATGGAATTCCAAGCACCGTGTTAATGGATAACGGCAGACAATTTACCAGCAATGTCCTGAAACTCCTATATGCTAAATATAAAATTCCTAACGTCTTATTTACGCCTAAGTACGCCCCTCAAATTAACAACGTAGAACGCTACAACAAGACAATTATGACAGCTGTTTCTTCCTTCATCGAAAATGACGACCACAGATCTTGGGACGCTAACGTAGCTAAGATACAGTTTGCTATAAATTCATCCATAAACGAAGTAACTGGTTTTACTCCGTCATTTCTAGTCTATGGCCGCGAATTAGTTACCTGTGGCTCCCACTATGTAGAAAAAGACGACCTACATAATCTTATATTTTCCCCGAGAGAGGAGTACGCGGAAAATTTGGGTGTACTTCGGAAAATATTTGACAGAATTCAATGTTTACTACTAAAATCTCATTCTAGAAATTGTAACAGCTACAATCTACGTAGAAAACATGCGGATTTTAATGTAGGAGATATAGTCTGGAAGCGCACTTACTACCAAAGCGTTAAAGACAACAGATTTGCGAAAAAGCTAGCTCCGAAGTATGTAAAATGTCGCATAATTGCTAAAAAGTCACCTCTTGTTTACGTTCTCGCAGATCTACAGGGTAATAATTTGGGTGATTGGCACATAAAGGACATCAAATTAACTAATTATAAAGTCTAGGTTAATCAAATCTAGCACTAGCTGAACCATGCCGTCTCATGTTTACAAATTAATCCTTCGTGTAAAACTAACTACTACAACTCATAAATGCTAGTGTAGCTTGTAAGTGTAACTAGTAGCTACAGAGTTGCTATAGTATTAGCGAATTTTACCTAGGCAAAATTCTACCCAAAAAGGGGGGGTATGTAACGTGGTCGTT
>BHDV01005036.1:57262-68014 GCA_005406045.1 Adoxophyes honmai
TTTTACGCGCCATTTTTCCAATATGGCGGCGTTAGCGGCATAGATACGAGGTGGCAAAGTAGAAATTCAGACAGAGCACCTCAAAATCAATAATATTACCAATTTTCAAAACTCCCGGAAATCATTCCAGGCAAAACTACCCAATGATCAGGCTTTTAACTTAAAACCTGAAATGTATACTAGAAGTTAAGAGGATAGGAGTCGCGCCATTTCTCCATACAAACGTAGTCCCCTGTTTTCTCCGTGAATAATGACATTAGAGCAAAAAATTTTTTTTCATTAAATTTGTATCTGTTGTGGCTATGCCCCTGCTTTTATCGATTTTCTAAAATTTTAATTTTTTTTAAATTAGAATATCGATAAAAGCAAATCTAGGGGCATAGCCACAACAGATACAAATATAAAGTAAAAAAAAATTTGCTCTAACGTCATTATTCACGGAGAAAACAGGGGACTACGTTTGGATGGAAAAGTGGTGCGACTCCTATCCTCTTAAGAAAGTGAAATAGTCTTGACTAGGTATATAGCGTCAATGATGTCTTGTCTACTCCATTTTGAGAATACAGGAGTGATAATCATCATCATCATCATCATCAGCCTATATACGTCCCACTGCAGGGCACAAGCCTCCTCTCAGTATGAGAGGGCTTGGGCGATAGTTCCCAAGCGGGCCCAGTGCGGATTGGGAACTTCACACACAACGTTGAATTACTTCGTCGCTGTGTGTAGGTTTCCTCGCAATGTTTTCCTTCACCGAGTAGCTCGTGATAAATATCAAATTTTGATATCGCACATAAATTCCGAAAAATTCAGAGGTGCGAGCCCGGGGTTTGAACCCACGACCCTCTGCTTGAGAGGCCACAGGTTGAACCGCTGGGCTACCACGGCAGGAGTGATAATGTATGACTGTATATATGTATGTTAGGTAAATTTACACAATATACGCCTTTGATGTCGCTCAACCTAAGCTCCTCTAACTTTTCATTCATTGTCTGTAACTTTACATAGACATAGGTAATACAGGCCGTTCTTTGTACTGGAATGTAGGCTATCCGTACAAGGTCTAGGCAACACTGAGTTTCTAGCAGCTATTGTTCTCTTTGTGAATAAAAAATGTAGGTACGTGAGGTGAAACATTTTGCTTTGACTAGTAAAATAGATTTAGACAACGTTGAACATTAAACTACCGTGAGACTCACTCATGTTGAATTTACGGATAACTTACGGTTTTAAAACGAGTTTAGCTCGACATTCGAATTCGTAGCCCTTCATCTAGGAGCCGCGGCGGCTGCTGCTGCCAAACGCGCACTGCGCGCCTTCGCTCTATTCGCGCGACTGCTCCTATGCGCGGCTCCTAGATGAAGGGCTACAAATTAGCCCGAAACATGTCGAGCCAAACTCGATTTAAAAACGTAAGTTATCCGTAATTTATTCAACATTAGAAAAACTTTTTTAAAATTAGCCTTCATAAATCGCCAAAATGATTCCATGGAAGGAAATTGGTGTCATATTACCGACATCAGATCTGTTAGATGGACAAAAATAAAAGCTGTAACTAACCTCTCGAGGGATTCACTGGGGTGTGACGGTTACATCTAAGCTTGATTTACAGTAACTATTGCTATTGTTTTCAACCTCTTTGCAACGTTTATATAAGTAAGTAAGTAAACAACTCTTTATTGTACAAAAAATAAATAAAAGACTACAGATTGGTAACAAAAAAAGAAGACAAAGTACAAAGGCGGACTTATCCCAAAAGGGATCTCTTCCAGTCAACCCTTGAGCAGTAGAGAGGAGCAGCAATTTAGGTAACAACATTTTTGTAACAAGTTTTGATTGTAACATATTATGTAGTATGACAGCACTTATATCACATAGAAACAGCTACACACACTAACTAAAACATAATAACCTTTCATATACAGTAAGTATTTATATAACTCTCACGTTAATATTTTACATCGCAGCATGGACAGTGAAGGATTTGGAGTAAATCCTGGAAGAGGTAGTAATGGTAGCCAAGAGGAAATTAGTGCTAGAACGCAAACGATGCTGGCTGCCGACAGCTAGAAAGGAGCAGAAAGATGGGGATATATGGCGAAGGTTAGGCTCTGGCAGGCTTGCGCTTTGTCATTCGTAAGGACTCTAACCGTATCATAAAAAATATTTTTTACAAGATTTTATGTACATTGTGCCATTTTATTTTTGTGGAGAGTGTCGGATTTAAAATGACCGAAACATCAGAAGTCGTAACACCCCTCCCATCACACATCACATCATAATTATCACAGCTCTAAATTACTGAGACATCGGCATAGCTGATAAGAAACGTCGATTTGCTAAAAGCCATTTTGCTACGCTGCGTACGTGGCGTGGCATAAGCAATAAAAGCGTAACATTTTGAGTAAAAAAAAAGTTATTTTTAATGACGATAAAAATCAAACAGACCTTTTATATGTTACAGAACTACTTATCTAAACTCCTGTGAATGATCTTAAGGGGGTAACCTTTTATAAGTTTCATCAAAAATGTTGTTTGTCGTTTAAGTGAATGACAATGCTTAGAACAGAAGAACTAATTACATTAGACAAATAATTGTGTGATACAGCGGTCGCAAAACATTATTTACTCAATTATTAGATCACCAAACTCATACTCAGCTTAATACAAAACTTGCAATCAATAGAGCCTATCCCGCGTCCAGAAACCTAACATTGTTTGACTAGGGCATAACTCATTCCGTCAGTATCTCCTATCACAAACAAGGCGAGTAAACAAGAGGTTTATTCTGTAAACAACAATATACTTTATCTAGTTACGACGTAACAAAACTATACGTGTTTCGTTTGGTCCCCAAAGTTGCTAATTAGGGATGTCGCGCTGTATCGATATATATATAGCTGGGAATTCTATTAAGCGTTTAAGGACGAGTTACACTACACGGGCCGTGTCTGGCCGGAATGGCAATAATTTTACATACATACAACCACGCCTATGTTCTTATATGGACATAGACATAACCACCGGCCCCGTGTGGTGCCGGGTTAGAATAGCACCTCCCCCTTTCTTCCCGTGGGTGTCGTAAGAGTCGATTCTGGGAAAGGGTTAGTGTATTGTGGGCGATGGGCTAGCAACCTGTCACCGCAATTATCACGTTTAACCATCAGGCTACCCTGAATTTGCTAAACGTGGCACTGGATTTTTGAATTCATGTGCTCTGCCTACCCCTCATGGGAATACAGGCGTGAGAATATGTATGTATGTATGTACATAACCATGATTACGACTATTTCACGCTTCACCACTACTAGCATAATAAAATATTAGGTTTGAAAACAAATGCAAGAGGAAGTATAATAATAAAATTAGCGACAGGCTGCTAGCTTGTCGCCTAAAGCACAACTAAACCTATTTCCTTAGTCGCCTCTTACGACATCCACGAAAGAAATAGAGAAGTGTTATTATATCACGATACAACACAAGAAAGGGGGGGAGAGGTGCTATTTTAACCCGGCACCACACGGGAACACACATTTTCTTCCCGTGGGTGTCGTAAGAGGCGACTCTGGGAAAGAGTTAATCTATTGTAGGTGATTGGCTAGCAACCTGTCACTACAATGTCATGTTTTACCATCTGATCACCCTGAAATTGCTCAACGTGGCACGAAAGTTTCGATTCCCAGCATTATTAATTCTCAGAAAATCGTTTCACTAGGTAATACTATACTAGTAAACTGATAAATAACCGATTTTTGCTCTAACTGTAGCCTCCTTAGCAGCAAGCGAGTGAAGCAAGTGTGACAAAGACTCCAATAGAGAGATCTCTCTCCAGGCAGATGGCTAAAGTCCACAAAGAGAAATGTGATATTTCAACCGATCATCGAATAGGATTGTTTAGTTCGGCTATTCAACGCATGTGGCGCTGGGGCGGTACACAAACAAGCGAGGCCTTTCAGGGCAAGAGCAATTCGGACAGGTTAGGTCCAAAAAGCTTCAGAAGTATTTTTATGAAATTTCACGATTCTCACTCATATTTATTCATGCGGTTGAAACGTCGAGAAGGTAAATAACATACATTCAGAACATACATTCAGAAATACTAAAATAAAAGCTTAAAAATAGTGAAGTGTCAACCCTGAAAATAAAATGCGCTCCCGAGGGTAACTTTTAATTCAGTTACGCCCAACGGATAATCTGTTTTGAGCTGTAAGACTCACAAATTCTATTTGTTATTTCGGGGTGTATTTTAGTAATTAATTAGTTCACGTTCATTTCGTTTCGGACGGACAAAATGGTGCATGAACTGTTTTGTGGACTATGTGTGTATAAAACTCTTTATTGTACAAAATAAATATAAGTTAAACGTCCTTGTGCTTGATACTGACTCAATACATGGCACTAACTTTATGTCATAGTAAGACAGGTGACAGATGGGCGTCATCTACGGGGCGTTGAGGCGTCGACCATTGGTACATTTACCTTACTACTATTTGTACTCGTAATATTTAAAACAGTTTATTGAATTATTTATAATCAATTGTTGATTGTGACGTGTTTATTTTTAATTTTTATTATTATCATAATCATCTTTGTTTTACTTGTCGTGTTATTTTAACATTATACAATAAATTTCGTATTTAAAAAAAAAAAATATGTTGTAGTTTTAAATACTGGACAATTTAGTGTCAATTTTCTTAATTAAATTTATTGTTTATTGTTTTGTTCTTTCGTCGTTGCTTGTACATCAATTACAGGAAACGTCATAGTGACATCCCATTAATATTATCAAGGGAAATCGTAATTATTTTTTCTTTGAAATCGTTCTATGATGGCTCATGAATTAAAGTTCTTGACCGTACGTAAACGATCAATTTCAAATAATTAAAGCTCATCGTATTGAAATAAACAGCTTTTGTAGTATTAAACTGAAATTCCAATTACAATTTTAAACGTCCTCTTTGTAAGTATAACGACCCAATATCCGATTCAAATTATACTACGGATATTCCACGTGATATGAACGTTTCAATTACTTGGGCACAGATTAAAAGATACGTTGGTATTGGAATACCCAGACAATAGTAAACTTTTGTCTTAATTTTATTCCCTAGCTGAATTATATTATGAATTGAAATGTTCAGTAAAAGTAATGTGAAATTCTGTTTACATAGACATAACTCGTAAACTATCTCACGCTTTGTACACACTTTTAGTGTAATTCTTTAATACCAAGTTAGAAAAAGAGGTGAATATGAAGTTGCTAGCCTAGCGACATCCACGGAAGAAACAGAGAGGTGTTATTTAAACCTGACATTCAATTAATTGGCCATAGATGCATAAGGCATACCCAGACATTAGCAAATAATATATTTTCTTTTAATTTAATTTCGATAGATTAAAAAATGAATTTTGTTCAAGTAAAAGTATAGTGAAATTCTATGACGTTAATGTATAGGCAGAGCACACAAAAAACGCTATAGTCAAAACTCGCGAACTATTTCACGCTCCGTACCCACTTTCGCTAAAATATCGCCAAAAAAAATAACACTACTTCTGTTCCTGAGTCACTTCTTACAAACCTGACACTTCACGAAGTACGTAGAAATAAGGTGAACATAATAAACATTTGTTACCTTTTTCTTTGCATTAGTATTTAATATGATATCTACCCAACTACCCAGGTATTAAAGTGATTATACTCACACAAACAATCCTTTCTAATATTATAAGTCAGAAAGTGAGTTTGTTTGTTCCGCTTTCACGCCGTAACTACCGAACCGATTGCTTTGAAATTTTGCAGACATAAAGATTGAAGTCCAAATTAAATAATAGGGTACTTTTTATCCCGGAAAAAAATTATGTTCCCGAGGGAAAGCAAAAATATAGTTTGCTTGATAGGTCGATATCAATCGATGATAGATCGATATCGATCGATAGATGATAGATCGATGGCGCTGTGTGTCGTTTGAAACGAGAAGTTTTCTTATAGTTGTGCTTTATACCGCAATATAACCGACTTCCACGCGGGCGAAGCCGCGGGCGGAAAGCTAATTTTCAATAATAGTAAACTAACTATGATTGGTAATCTTCCTCAGACAATCACAAAATATCAGTAGGTATTTACCAAATTATACACAAAATTCCTCTCTTTGTTAATACCGTTATCTCTCATAATAACGCTTTCATTACCACTATTGAACACAGAGATTATATTTTAGTTGCGGTTTAGTACTGAAACAGTAACAATAAGAAGCCCCAGAGCGTCACCAAAACCAACAAAACAACTTTGTTATTACCGTAGAATGGGGTGAATAGGGATCGCAAAGACACTGAAGTTGAGTTAAGTTGCGACCACACCAAAGCTTAAAAAAAGGTGACGGTACGGAATCGCAGTGTCGCAGTAGTGTGAGGAGCGTGCGTCAAAAAAAAGCGCGCGTACGTGCCGTCACCGTTTTTTAAGCATTGATGTGGTTGCAACTTAACGGAGAAAGCAGAGTTAATAAAGGAGTGTAATTTGCATAGACTACTGTCACCTAATGGAGATAATAATATGGTAAATTCCGTAATTCAAAAGTGTCGATTCAGCAGTTATACCAAATCACCGTCGTGTGAAATTCCATTCCACCCCTACCCCATGGTATGGCATGAGGCCCCCTTTTTGTCATATCTTACTACGTATTCTGCCTCTATCTCTAAAATTATGAAATGTAAATCAATTAAGTAACATAATGGTAGTTAAGTAAGCATTTTATCTAACTCAAAACCTAAAAATATGCTAAAAACGGCTACGAAACGTGGAATAGTCATCGGCTTATCTATGCTAACCCCATTTGGGAACATAAGCGTAATTAATGTATAATAAGTAAATATACAACTGGCTGGAACCTATGTTAATAAAACTACTTCAATACAAGTAAATAAAGTGTAAAAACAAAATTCATCGCGCCTTGAACGTCGATGTCATCCCTACTCACCCCGCAGTACAGTGTATAACAGAAGTTATTATTCGTCGGCACTCCGGGCACATTATATACTTAATTATCTACGAGGAAACGTCAAAGAAAAGTGCGCTTAATCTCCACAGGCGAAGTCTTAAGTTCCCCTGCGGAACTGAATTTCGCCAACTTAGCAGATTCGAAAGTTTGAACGGAAATCTCTGGGAATTATTGCAGAGAAATGTGACGCGGAAATTTTTGCTTCCTTCCGAAAAACTAGCGGGTTATGAGTTTGGGTGAATTGTTTAAGTTAAGTGTAACTGTAGGTGCCATATATTTACCCGTATAGGTGTGTAAAGAAGTGTGTAAGTCGTAGAAAGCTGGGGTGTCAACGATTGACTAATGTAAGACGATAGAGAGCTGAGGTGTCAACTCCTAACTAAGGTAAATAGCAGTTTTTTTGGTAAATGGTTAAAA
The DNA here is from genome assembly GCA_005406045.1 of Adoxophyes honmai. Taxonomy (NCBI): domain Eukaryota; kingdom Metazoa; phylum Arthropoda; class Insecta; order Lepidoptera; family Tortricidae; genus Adoxophyes; species Adoxophyes honmai. The sequence goes on from BHDV01005036.1 coordinate 64,675, forward strand.
ATAACAACACCTGTCTATTTCTTCTTTGGATGTCGTAAGAGGTGACTAAGGATAGACAGGTTATCACTGAATATCACTGGACAATATTTACACCAATCACCAAGTCCCAAACTGGGCAACCCTGTGCTATGGGTACTAGACAACGGATAAACTTACTTATATATAGATAAACATCCAAGACTCGAAAGCAAACATTCGTATTCATCACACAAACATCTGCTCCGACCGGGGATCGAACCCAGGACCTCAAGCTTCACAGTCAGATTCTCTAACCGCTGGGCTATTCGGGCGTCAATTATGTTAAGGTTTATTTTAGACGACAGTATAGCAACCTGTCACTATTGTATATCTTTCATCAATATTTCAATCTAAAATCATGCCAAAAGTGGCTACAAAACGCAAAAATAGTCACGGTGTAGGCTTTATAACCTTTCGTCCGCTTTACCTACCTCATTTGGGAATACAATCGTGCTATATGTATCTATTTGTGTAACTCAGTATCGCCAACAATTAATAAAATTAACAAACCACCAGTAAATTCTAGCGTTTTCGCATCTCCATTTCTAAGTATTCCTTTCAATAATCCTGAATTTTCTTTAACATTTTCCGGTTCCTTACTGTCTTGGATTGACTAGATTATCTCAGACTTCTCTTTTGGCTTTTGCTTCACTTCCAATCGAGATGTCTTGTCAGGACGGATTTCAATAATCCTCGTTCTTGTGATCATTATACTGATCAAGACTAAACCTTTTTTGAAATTCTATTCACTAATACTTCCACCGATCTGTTAAATGTGATCCTATATAACCTTATATCGGTATACAAAACGCAACCATCATTGGCCTATCTATAACAGATATAGGCTGCGTATTTCCTCTTTTTGCCTTTTGCCTAGCGTCTTTTGTTTTCACGTGATTCCTGTCGCGTCTTTCCGACACACCGTTCCTATGCGTCAACATGTCCACCCTCACCGTTAGTATAAATAGCAGTCCACAACTGCGTTTTTCTAGAAACTTCCTGTCTTGCACTTCTTGCCTTGTTGAATTAAGTATCGCTTGCGGTGTTTACCAGACTAGTATGACCTTTAAAGTATCAAGATAAGAGCGTAAATCTTCGTCATTTGTGACTCTTCTATTGTCGACGGGTAATCGCTGATCGTCAGGTATTTCTTTGCTTGTTTACCCCTCATGCTATAATAAGTCCATAGAATTATTGTACCTACTATCAAACCATCTGACTCCTGGCCGACCATTGAATCTATCTACAGTAAACCTTCCGTTGAAAACACAAAACATTTATTACTAACATCTTAACACGTTCTGCGGTGGTTTAGAAATCCGTGAGATTCATAATAAGAGCCAAGTTGGTAATATACGAATATGACGAATATCAAATTCAATGTTTAACTTGAGATAGCAGCGTCAAATTTCGTTTGTGTTCGCAAAGGGGATAGGCAGAATACACAAATCGTTACATTGACTTCTCGAATTATTCCTACTTTTGCCTCAATTTATAGATTTGTAGTTTAGGAATTACAGTGTTAGGTTGGTAGCCCGTCGCCTAAAACACATCTTAAAATCTACCCTCAGTCGCCTTACGACACCCACGGAAAAGATTAGGGGTCCAAGTAATTTTGGTGTTAGCGAGCACTTGATATATTGCCAGATACCCGTCAAAACGGCCTTTAAGTTCAGAAACTGTTAATCCTACCTTTCCATAAACAGATTGTGAACGGTTAACATGACCTTTTGGAGTTCGATTGTAATGAACACAATACAGTGGACCAAAAGTGCCAGAAATAAGTTTCTATACAAGTTTTCATGTTGATAGGTAGTCAAAAATCGGATCAAATATACTCCCCCTAATGAGCATAAGCCTACCCTCAGTATTAGAGGGGGTGTAGTGTGATAATCAAAACCAGCGCAGACTAGGAACTTCACACACGTTACATTGTTTTGTTACGGTCTCCTACGATGGAAGTCTTCTAAGAACGTCGACTAAGAACACATAATATTGAATTGGGAAACGCAAAAGAAGAATTCATGATAAAAACGTAAGCGACGCAACCTTGTTGCAAGGTCATATTTATGATAATATTACCAAAGATGATATGAAATTTTTACATAAATTAGCAAAGAGGTCTGCCTTGTGAGGACGTTGTCAACTACTTGTAAATATTAAAAATGTTAGAAATGCTAGCTTGGATGTAAAATATTGACCAATGAAGCTCTGTTTGAAGGTCCAAACGTCAAACCAGTTCATCAATCATCAATCATCATCAGCCTATAATGTATACGTCCCACTGCAGGGCACAGGCCTCCTCTCAGTACCTATGAGAGGGCTTGGGCGATAGTTCCCACGCGGGCCCAGTGCGGATTGGGAACTTCACACACAACGTTGAATTACTTCGTCGCTGTGTGTAGGTTTCCTCACGATGTTTTCCTTCACCGAATAGCTCGTGATAAATATCAAATTTGATATCGCACATAAATTCCGAAAAATTCAGAGGTGCGAGCCCGGGGTTTGAACCCACGACCCTCTGCTTGAGAGGCCACAGTTCGAACCGCTAGGCTATTACGGCTTAAACCAGTTGATTGTCTATAACTATGATTCCTTAGGGTCTCACCAAACCAGTCGACGCCTCTTCGGCAAAATGCGGGTAGAAAAAGCTTTATGTCAACGCAATAAATTTTTCTACCCGCATTTTGCCGAAGAGGCGTCGACTAATGTGGGGAGACCCTTAGACTACTAGTTACATTTCGGTATCTGATGCGGTTATATACTAGTTTGCGTTATTTCACGCTGCGTCACAGTAATTCTATTAATACACGAGCCTTAAACATGCATTATAAATTAACGTCACACTGATTAATTAATCAAATCCAATTAAATTAGCAAATAGCGACAGTAGTTTGAACGTAGACTACAAACCGCACATAGTATAACGACGCAGCATCGATGTGACATAAATTAATTATGACAAGTTACTAATTAATTAAGGATTATTTAATTATTATCTTCACGGTTTTTTTGTAAGATGACTAAATTTATCTACTTAATTCGTCAAATCGTCAAAATATTTTGACAAACAAGATATAACGAGGAAACAATTTATACCAAAAGTAGCTATATAATATAAAAACGGTAATTGTCCTACCCCCATTTGGGAGCATAAGGCATGGTTGTTGTTTATTTGTAAAATATTATCGAGGTTTCAATAGTTTCAGTCCCTTCTTACCCCGTTTAACCCTTAAATTCGCATTGTTGTTTTAAAACAACACCTGTAAACAAAAAAATCCCGAGACTTTAATTTTATAAATAACGCCGAATTCTTTAATTT
>BHDV01005045.1:11453-21652 GCA_005406045.1 Adoxophyes honmai
TAGAAAATTTTACGAAGTTTTTTGGCTCTGGTGTAAAGTTCACATTTTGTGGGTTACAGCGTTTATGCTTTCCACCGTCGATATCGAGAATTTGACGTTTAAATCTTGCGACTGTTTTGTTTTGTTTTAGTCATTTTGAGATTAGGTTGATTTGGAAATTAGTAAACACAAGAAAAAGTCAATTAGACTTAAAGGGATAATCAGGAATTGTGCATATTAAGAATTAGGCTTAAGTCATTTCGAATTTTAGGCATTATGAAACTTGTCTGTTTTGACATTGCGGTGTATTGAGAACATTGTATTATTGGTTGTAACGAACCGGTAACAGAACTTTCATCTAAAATATTAGAGTACCTACTATACTCTAGTAGGTATAGTATCCCATTGTTGTACTGTATTTTTGTACAAAGAAAATTGAGTCAGGATTATTTTACCGAAACGAAACGATTCAGCAAAAATTAATCAAGTTAGGTATTTTCACAAACAAATTTGCGAATAGTCTGCAAATTCAATTCATTTAAATATCTACTACAGTCAAATTTACAATTTCATAATTTAAAAGGCAAAAAGGGACAATATTTACACATATTCTTTGCGTCAATTTGGGATTAGATTAATATGTACTGACCTAGCTGTCCTAGCTGGACTAATATTATGAAAATGCAAATGTTTCATAATCTTTTATTGTTTTAGAGGTTGTATAGGTACTTACTACTAAATTAACAAAGCCGGGAAAATGCAAAGTTCCCGAGGGACATGGTAAACCATCCCTAGTCACTGCTAGTTACTGTAAACAGGTAGGTATTATAAATGATAGTATCCATCTCTGACTAATCTATCTGTAACCTTTCTACGCTTCCACCGAAAATTGGTATGAAGATAATGTGAGGCTCGAAGAAGGCACAAGACTACTTTTAATCCAGGATAATTAGTTCCCGCGGGATAGCAATAAGTTGGTCATACACAAACAGAATCACGTGTCACAGCTATGCTCAATAAAGAAACTTAGAGTTTAGTTAAAACGCGATCATCAATTTCATTTCCATGAGAAACATAAATGAAAGTTTCTGAATTTATAGCTAATCGTTTCAGTGATCCCTATCTATTATCATTACTTTCATTACTAAACAAATTTATCTTAGTACTTTGGACGTTTATGCCGTCGTCCATTCCAGAGATTAGGGGATCCAATTTCCAATAAGGACCGTAAAGAATATTATACGGATAATGCTAGGTTCGCTAGCTGGGCGGAAATACAAATAGGAATTAGATTTACCAGTTTCGCTATTTTCCTTTTATGATTGATTATAATCAGTTGTAGACGCCTATCGTCTTTATAAACATACAAACTATGTAGTTAGTTACTAGAAAATAAGAGTCGGATATTTTGCGGATGAACGCCTTGCATCGTTGTTAATTGGTTTGAAGGCTAGATACATATTAATTTCAGCAGTATCTAGTGCTAGGATGATTGTTGTGGGACTGTAATGATATTTTTTTACTATTTTTGTATGAAAATAAAGTCAGATAAAATGTTAATAATTGCTATGATTATTTTAAATGTTTTTTTGGATTTTTTTAAAAAATCGTTAGACTGGAGATAATTAAAAATTGGCAAAACAATGCATTACGTTATTTTTTAATCTTTTAAAATGGTTTAATTTAACGAATATTAGAAATAGCGACCAAAGAAAAAAAATAACTGAAAGGTCATGTCCATTCCAGTTAACAAATTCACGTTTTCGTTTATCATTACTATTGTGTACCTACCTACGTATTCAAAATGGACCTATTGAGTAATCCGTCATGTTTAACTAAAGGTCACAGCACACATATCAACTCGGAAAGGGATCGCCTCCGTATCGCCTCGAGCCGGTCAGTATTGTTTGTATGAAACTCCCTACTGCAACGCACACTAATCGGAATCGTAACGTAACCGCCTCGCCTCGGAACAGGCTCCGAACCGCGATGCGGTGCGTGGTCAACTTGCAGTTCCCGCGCTTACGGCTCGTCGTCCCCGCGCTTACGTCTCTCCGTACGCGAGCCTGCGGCTCTTCGTCCACCCTCGCCCCTGTCCTTGTCAGCCAGCGGTCGGCGAGCCGTAAGCGCGGTGTCGCCTAGCCGTAGCCGAGTTGACGTACAGGAGCTGCTGTTACGCTTACGTTACGTGCATACGTTGGGTTGACGCCTGGTTGATGGCGAGGCGAAAGGCGATACGGAGGCGATCCCTTTCCGAGTTGATATTATGTGTGCTGTGACCTTAAGTAAGTACTCGAAACATTATTATAATTTATCGCTTGTCAATTACCTGTGCTTTATCAATTACTTAACTTTAAGTTACAACAGCATGTTGTCAACTGAGGTTGTGATATTTTCCATTTTAAAATCAAGTTAATACGAAGGTAACTAAAACACGAACGTCTACCTTCTGCCTGGCAAGTTCCCAGAATTCATAGATAATAAGAATTGTAAAAAAAAATCGTGATTTTCGCTCAACTGAATATTAAATACACAGGCTGTGCTCGCTCGGTATATATTATGGAACCATACTAACTAAACTGCTGTAGCAGTCTCTTTACCCTAAGTCGGCCCATATGACGTCATCATTATAATAATTCTGTACAGCAACAACCATGGATGTAATATTAAGTCTAAATGCCACGTATCTGATACTCGTAAGATACAACATAATAATATTTAGCTACTTATATTGTAAAGTAAAAAAAGTAAAAAACTCTTTATTGTACAAAATAAAATAAAAAGGTACAGACAGGTTTCACAAAAAAGAACAATGTACAAAGGCGGGCTTATCCCAAAAGGGATCTCTACCAGCCAACCTTTGAGCAGTAGAGAGGAGCAGCAATTTAGGTAATAACAAATAGAAATTTTCACCATTTACAAATGTAATGATTGTAATAAATGTAGTATGACAGTACACATACATACATACATATACTCACGCCTGTATTCCCAAGAGGGGTAGGCAGAGCACGTGAATTCGAAAATCCAGTGCCACGTTTAGCAATTTCAGGGTAAACAGATGGTCAAACGTGATATTGCAGTGACAGGTTGCTAGCCCATCGCCCACAATACACTAACCCTTTCCCAGAGTCGACTCTTACGACACCCACGGGAAGAAAGGGGGAGGTGCTATTCTAACCCGGCACCACACGGGGAAGTATGACAGTATATCACATAAATGTAGCTACACATAATAGTAGGTATATTGTAATTCTTGCTGTGTTTTCCACAGTCCAAAACCGTACAGTAAAGCCCAGTTTTTATTAAATTTGACGAACTTCATCAACACAAAAGATTTTTTGTGGTTTAAAGCACAAAAGAGTAAGGCAGCAAAGCGTCGTTCAGCGTGAGGTGTGCGGAGCTTCTCGCACATACGGATCACACACCCACCGACATGCCTTATCTGCTTAATATGTGATCTGTGACAACAACGAACTGATTATACTTTGCAGTCATTCAAAATTGTTTCACAGATGTTATCTAAAAAAATCCATTTAGGTTTTTTGTTAGAAGTTCAACGTAATAGAATTGCGGACCTCGAGTCGCGAGATTCTGTCTCCTGACGCCAGCAAAAAATAATAACTCAAGCATTGGATTCAATCGTTACTTCTTGCTCTTACACGGCAGGTATATTTTATGAGCAGGGAATTCTCCGGGCGACATTTTCGTGTTCCTTCGTTGCCGCGAGATTCATTAATAAATCACTAAACAACACCCGTGTCGCAGATTACCTGGGCCTAATGTATTCGGCCCGAAGGTGCCGCTGCTGTCTATTATCCTCAGCTTAGCCACGTAACTACAAACTTTGATTACTTGGCGAATTTATACGGTGAACGACATTAAATTGCCTTTAGAAAGGCACTCACTCAAGGCAGCCATTAACTGGGCTCCTAATGAGTGATTAACGTTAACTGGAGTGTGCAGTAAATTTTTTCTGTAGGTTGTGCCGCCTGCTGCGTACTCGTAATTTCTGTGCAGTCGCCTGGCGGACGGTACTGTTACTGCAATAAGTGTAATAACACCTTAATTTAGGTGCCGTAAACTGTCATTTGATGGCAAATCAAAGTCAAAGGAGATTGACCACTTTTGTGCTATAATAACATGTGCACAACAGAAGACTGTTCTCTGGCCCGTGAAACATGAACAGTAATATTATAGTTTCGTATGCAGTTTCTCTAACCCAAGATCTCGATTGTCTAATCGATTAATACGTAACTAAATGTGCAAAGTACCTAAAACCGAAAGCGCTCCATCGCAAAAAAAACTTAAAATCAAAAATCTGTCTTTTTCTCCTGAATCGATTTTGAAAATATATTACATATATTATTACCTTTTAGTTCTAATAGAGAGCAACACCGGGACCTCATCATGGGTATTTTCGTCTCTGATCAGCATTTGGTCCAAACCTTGTCAATCTCCTTTCTCTAACAAAGCACGGACTTGTTTCATCAAATTAGAAATAATACTAAAACTGTTCTGACTTTGGCTTACGGCATTCAGAATAGCGTAAGTTAAATGATGCCTCGTAAAATGAAGTCTAGGTTTTTATGGCATCGGCAATATTCTATTATTTACATACATACATACATACATACCGTCACGCCTCTTTCCCACAGGGGTAGGCAGAGACCACTTTGTTCCACTCGCTACGATCCTGACATACCTCTTTTGCTTCATCCACATTCATTAGTTTCTTCATACATGCTCGTCGATTTCGGGTACTCTTGACCTGACCTGTTTCTAAAACGTCCGCAATTTGGTCACGGAACGTCCGTCTAGGTCTTCCCCTCCCAACACATCCATTCACACTTCCAGCATAGATCTGTTTAGTCAATCTTCTTTCATCCATCCTCTCTACATGACCAAACCAGCTAAGCATACTTCTTTCTATTCTAGTCACTACATCTACTTTCACGCCAACTCTTTCCCTTATCACACTATTTCGTATTCTGTCTTTCAGTGTTACACCTTCCATACTTCTTAACGCTCTCATTTCTACCGCATTTATTCTACTTTTATGCTTCGTTTGCCATACCCAACTTTCGCTACCGTACATTAGTGTTGGAACGAGCACCCCTCGGTGGACAGCCAGACGCGCCTTTTTCGACACCTTCTCGCTGCTCACAAAGGCGCGCAGCGCTCCATTGACCATATTCCCTGCATTCACTCTTCTTTCAATATCAGTTTCACACTTCCCATCTTTCGTAAAAGCCGATCCCAGATAAACAAACTCTTTTACTTGTTCTACTCTCTCACCCGCAATCATAATATCACATTCTGTCCCACAATCATCTCTTTCAAACACCATAACTTTTGTTTTGCTCACATTTACTTTCATACCTTTCATTTCCAATGCGCCACATAAAATATTAACCATCCTCTGCAACTCCTCCTCCGACGATGCGACCAACACTTGGTCGTCGGCGTATAGGAGGCATTTGATGGTCAACTCCCTCATTCTTAGTCCACAGTCATTCGTTTTTAAATCATTCAGGCAGGTATCCATGAATAGGTTGAACAGCCACGGAGACGCGACACAACCCTGTCTAACACCTCTTTCGATGTTAAACCAGTCAGTATACGCCCCGTTTATCCTCACACAAGCACTAGAATCCTTATAAAGAGATTTTAGCGCTCGTATCAGACTACTGTTCACCCCATGCATGGCTAACGCTGACCACAACTCATTCCTCATGACCCTATCATAAGCCTTCTCCAAGTCGATGAATTATTTCACTGTTACTTTGTTTATTGAATGGCTCGCTCAAATATCCCACGGCTATAACAGACTTTCAAAAGATTATGTCAAGGCGGTCTCATCTTGGCCTACACACGAAACACTTTCTTTAAACAGTTTAAGTAAGAGTATACCTAGACTGAAAATATGTATATGATACTAATGAGAAAATTAACGAAGTACCAATTCGTTATTCGACGTAGTATTCGGTGTTAGATTTAAGTGGTGTTTTCAACATTTTTCCATGTCTATTTCTAATCTGGCTAGGTACAATATGGGACAAACTGTCACATTTTCCAGTACATGACATTTTGTACCCGGTACGGTACAAGACGGCAGATCATCGGAGCGAAGCAACCTGTAATACAAGGGAAGTGTGCCGTGAAGTTCAGCTAGATAATTGCCTCTTTGGTGACACACTAATTAAGCAAGTGCATCCCGTTGGATTGTTACCAGCTCATTCGCATAACATATACACTATACAAGTAATTTCTCCACCAAATCGTATGATGTACATACTCGTACATATGTAAATCAGGCCTGTATTCTCAAATAGGTTAAGTATATTAAACGGTAAATACGGTATATTAACAAGACCACCGGATTAACAAGTTGAAGTGGCAGTGGGCAGGCTACATTTCACGAAAAGCAGATAGCCGATAGGGTTGAATAGTGGTCCAAAGGAAAACCACGGAGCAGCAGGCGCAGTATGGAACGTCCACCTACAAGATGGACAGACGACCTAATAAAGGTCGCTGGAAAACGCTGGGTGCAGATCGCTTCCAACAAGTATTTATGGACGTCTAAATGGGAGAGTCATGTTCAGCAGTGGACGTCTTATGACTGAAATTATGATTATGATGATACAAAATCATTACTTTTCCTTATGTCGTCGCCATTTTAGCATAATACCTAATCATCTTCAATATTAAGCCAATATACCTAATATAATAATTATAACGAACTCAATTGTACCTTTGTGTAAAACACAACTTCCAAAGCAAACAACAGGGTGTTTAGTAACAATAGACGGCAGGTCTAATGATTGATGGGGATTGTGTTCAAATTTCACTGTAGATAGTTTGAAAATTACAATTAAAATGGTAGGTTTTTGAAAAACATTCATTATAACAGAATACGATTATCATCGTCGTCATAAAAATCATTACAGCGTAAGTATAATCATGCAAGTACAAAAGCACCACGCCTTTAAATACACAAATACGCACACAAAACGTTCAGCAGATAACATGTCTATTCTACGTTTCGTGGCCACTTCTAGCATATATTTTATTTAGGTTTTAAGTTGGCAGGTATAAATATGAAAGCTTACTAGCCTGACGCCTAAATTATAAAACATATTAAATAGAAACTATATTGGTTAGTTTTAGCAGAACCTGCAGAACACAGAAAAGCAAACACGGAAACTGCGTCATATGTGAACACTACACATATATAAAAAATGAAACAGCGAAAGCACCTCGCTAGAAGCGTTTTCCACTCGACCGCGAGAGCGAAGAAGCCGCGGCTCGGAGTGCTTAACACAGATCTCCATGTGGGCAGCCCAAATTGATTACTCCGCTAATGCTACAGTTATGCTTTCAGCGAACCCATTTGTTTAGGAAGTTTGTCCATTGAATCGACGTATTAATTAAAGGAGCATTATCAAGCGTCCGCTGTAGCTTGACTCCATTCTAATGACTTGCAGTTGTTTCGCATCACTTTTTCACCTCGAAACAAAAATAAAGTTCTTGTCAAACGATCCCAATGAGACGGCGGTCGTGGAACTCGTGAATCACGAGTCGTCAAAGAGAATCGAGTTGTAATCGCGGCACGGTTGAGCGGGTACCTCGAATCTCGGTAATGAGCGTCGATATGAGGAAATCACACGACGCGCCTCCGCTGCCGATAACTCGCCGTGCGATCGGTAAAAAAGTCAACAAATTCGTTTCGGTCTCGGAAATTTTACCGTAACGAAAGTGACGCTCTCACAGGAACGACGGCTCACTACTGATCTGATGCGGTACACCGTCTTATTTTTTATCACCGCAATCACGGCTAAGCTTTATTCACCTGTATTGGTTAGCTAATCATCAAATATAGACATCTGTTATTTTTTAGCATTACAGTTATGACTACTGTTATTGTTTAGCAAAAGGTTAATGATTAACTACTATTTATTACAAAGATTCAGCTGTAGTTGGAAAATTAGCAACCAAAGTAAGGTCAAAATTAAAAAGAAAAACATTTGAACCTAACAACCTCAAACCTTAAACTAACCGTATATAACTTCAAACCTTAAATTAAACTAAAAGGCGTATCATGTACTCTGCCTACATCAATTCGTAAATAAGGCATGTCGTTTATTTATGTACTAAGACTTATTATATCTACGGGAGTTGAAGTGAATGATTACACAAAGAACTACACAGAGAAATGATTGTATTTATAAAAGGTGAATGAATGAATGGAACGACTAAATGTCAAAATCCCGCTGTCATTACAGGACATGTTCTAGTGTGCATGATCTCTACTCTCATGGAACTAGGTATAGTATATATAGAACTACTCACACAATATTAGACATATACTACTCTAGATTTATTTTGATTGATAAGCCTTTGTATGTCAGCGTGCTCCGTAGAGATAATAGCGATAATGCCCAATGGAATCCTAAGCTGTACCCACATCGCGCTGTTTGACATTTGTTTCAAACTTCGCCCATAGTTTTAATAACTAAAGTCCCAGATAAATTTTATATTTTACTTCAAGTAACTGTTCCTCAAAACAACACTGGAACAAAATCGTAAAAACAGACTGAAGATAGAAAAACTGTTTTATGTTTTCGAAATCGGATCCACCTAAAACATTCTTAAAAGCCGTATACCCTCCGTTTCTTCCGTGGTTGTCGTAAGAGGTGACTAGGAAAATAGGTTTAGGTATGGTTTAGGCTAGCAGCCTGTCGCTATATACCTCTTCTATCTGACTTAAAACTTAAAAATAAAGTGGCTAGAAAATGTTGAATAGACATTGTTTGGTCTATCTAGCGGTTCATGTGCGGTGTTTACCTCGTTTGCGAATACAGGCATGTACAGTCAGGGAAATTGAATGTTTAGCAGGTTGACAGCCTTCATAATTTGTTCGCATTATAGGAGAAACTTCACCACGAAGTTCAATATTGAGTATTTATGTCATGCAACTGTCTGGAAACAATAATCAGGCCAATTTTAAAAGTATCTCAACCTGCTAAACATCCAATTTCCCTGACTGTACATTTGCATAATATTGTATATTCTTAAAAATTCTAACCTCATACGCTGTCATACGTCGTCTAACAGCGTTTACTTATGAAACATATTTTTTTTAAGTGGTATCTTTCTTTGAACAAAGATAAAACCAGTAGATGTCTTGCTACACTATTTATCACTGTTGAAGTCAATTTAATATCCCCTTTCCGATGCCATCGTCCGTGTTTATACAAGAGCGGGCGATGCAAGAAGCCGGCCGAGTTCATTCATCCATCAGAGCATTGATTTTTTCCTCGTTGTCATTTCCTTGGTTGTTGCGAGGCGCTGTCCTGTTGTAAGAAACGATTTCCGCTACTAACCACAGTTATTAAGATAATAATATTCCTAGGAGCGTTTAAGTAAACCACAGCACTAAGCATTATTGATTACTGAGGACCTTCATTATTAATTGTCACCTTGTACGGTGGAATAGTAATTAAAAACTATAGCTTTTACAAAAAAACTGGGTTACAGTTTTCTTTGTGCTTCTTGCAATATCGTGATTTAAACGATTTGATTTGGTCATGGAATAAGACTCTTTACCCACTTTTTCACATGAAAAATCGAATTTCTCGCGTGTATTCAAAACTAAACAATTCTCATTTTGATGAATGTGTCAAAGAGAAGAAACCTGCACTAATTTGAGATGACGACAGTTAGTCTACGAAATTATTTCAATGATTGACTCTATGAGACATTTTTGGTTCATTTTATGTAAGAGGCGACTAAGATAAATAGGTGAAGATAAATTTAAGGCGATAGGCTAGCAAATTATTGTATATGTACAATTAAATGTAATTCAATTTGCAGTGTAACATATTTTTATTCAAGTTCTAATGACAATGTCAAGAATAACAAGTCATGGTAACGGACCATAGATATGACACCTCCGCCGCAAATCTGATGAATAGGATCCTAGGGGTCGGTCATCAATCCAGCCCTGCGATGGTGGTGCTCAGCATCTGATCAAGGTGCCGTTTACAGAGCTCGCCTGCGTCGGTCTTTATTTCATAATGCAGTCTCCCCAGAACCCTAGTCACGGTTCCGAATTCCCATTTGACTTGTTTGTTTACGTAACTTCGAATTTGGACTCTCTGGCCGACACTGAAGGTTCGGATATTTGAAGTTCCACTACTTTGCCTGCTATTACTGAT
>BHDV01005045.1:25977-43979 GCA_005406045.1 Adoxophyes honmai
TTTGCAGTGTAACATATTTTTATTCAAGTTCTAATGACAATGTCAAGAATAACAAGTCATGGTAACGGACCATAGATATGACACAAATAGTCATTATTTTTCCACTTTTATCTAACTTGATACCTAATAATTATGATAAAAGTGCGTACGAACCGTGGCATTGTCTATGTAGTGTTTCGCGTGCTCTGCCTACTCCGTTTGCAAATAAAGTCTTGATGTACGAATACAATTTTCATTTAATTACCGAAATTTTGAAAAGATTAATAATTCTTTTCAGCTTTAGTTGTTACAGGGACACTTTAAAATAGACAGCTGTTTTAAAATATGTTGCCGTAAAAGTAGATTTTCCAATTATTGTTGAATTTATAACTTCGATTGATTTCTATCGACGCAAGTTCAATCAATCGTGTTCCGGTTCCGGCCTCCTGCTGCATTCGCTAGATACAATTTTAACTTTCATTTTCTGACTATTAAATTATTCTGTTAATAAAGAAAACTTGAAAGACGTAAACTTATTTTTCTGTGAAGTCAAAATACAACCTTTAAGACTCTTTGGTGATAATTCACTTCACTCACTCACTTCACTCATATAAGCAGTTACAGAAGGATAAAAAAAAAATTTGAAATATATATGTATATTGTATAAAAAATGTAGAGCTTCATAAATACATACGAACCTGTACATTAAGAAAAGCCGTGATAGACCAGCGGTTCGACCTGTGGCCTCGCAAGCAGAGGTTCGTGGGTTCAAACCCCGGGCTCGCACCTTTGAATTTTTCGGAATTTATGTGCGATATCGAATTTGATATTTATCACGAGCTATTCGGTGAAGGAAAACATCGTGATGAAACCTACACACAGCGACGAAGTAATTCAACGTTGTGTGTGAAGTTCCCAATCCGCACTGGGCCCGCGTGGGAACTATAGCCCAAACCCTCTCATACTGAGATGAGGCCTGTGCCCTGCAGTGGGACGTATATAGGCTGATGATGATGATGATGATGATGACATTAAGAAAAAACCGTAACATCTTGAGTTAAGAGAAGAAAAATGTTAAGTGGCCAAAAAACAACAAAAATTATGACGGTGATGGTGAGTTCCATCCTACAAAGGTACCTAGGTAAAGAAACCTACATTTAGTATTTATATTATGTGAGGGGTATCAACGGGTAGTCCGATTTCGCTACATGGTTCATTATTATTTGTTAAATTTGTTAGCATCAGAAGTTTATTTTAATCATCATCAAATTTTACAAAAAAACTAGACGAGTCAAGGACTTAGTCAATGAAAAAGGCATCCAATCTGTTAAAACTGAATAGGTATTCCACTTTAGCTAAATATTTACGTTTATTTACAAAATGAACGTTAAATTCAATGCGAAGGATGGTTTCAGGATCGTAACGTAGACTGTTTTTGTAGGTAGGTATTCCGTCTGGAGGTGGCTTCGCTCGTACAAAAATGCCGTAACACTTAACTTTGTAAGCCCTTGGGTACTAAAATTCGTACAAATTACCTTACCTTACTTGCGCCTGACGTTTATATTGATAAATGTGGATATTTCTCTTGCATGCTAAACATTTTGCGTGCCGCAGAATAAAATGTTGTAGTTGTGAACTCTACTTTAAATTTAATGTTGATCAAGAGCTTTTCATTGTGTGTTTTTGTACATAGACAATGAAGGGATAAATTGGGTAATTTTGTGAGTGACTTTTAGCTAATTTTTGTGTATGTCGTACGTTGGTAATAACTGTCGATCCACCTGAATATTATGTAACTACCCAATTAAGTAACATTAGGGCTCCAGTAAAGTTTCTGCCCTATTTTTAACCGACTTCAAAAAAGGAGGTATTCAATTCGGCTGTATGTTTTTTTTTTTTATTTTTTTTTATGTATGTTACCTCAGAACTTCTAAACGGGTGGACCGATTTCGATGGTTCTTTTTGTGTTCGATAGCAAATGGCTTCCCATTGGTCCCATTTTAATTTCATCAAGATCTAACTAGTAGTTTTTGAATTATCCTTAAAATAAATCAACGGGCATCGGGAATTTTAATCCGAACTTACATGTAACATACTTACATACCTACATACAATCACGCCTGTATTCTTAAATTGGGTAGGCAGAGCACACAAAACGCTACATAGACAAAACCATGTCTATGTCACGCTTCGTGGCCACTTCTAGCACATTTTTTGTAGGTTTTGAGTTAGCAGGTATAATAGTGACGGGTTGTTAGCCTCATAGCCTGTCGCCTAAAATTTACTTTAACCTATGTCCTTAGTCGCCTCTTGCGACATCCACGGAAGAAATGGAGAGTATTTTTATGTGTATTCGCTGATTACTCGAAGACGCCTGGACCGATTAGGAAAATTCTTTTTTTGTCTGAAAGGGTATAGTTTCCAGGTAGTCAGATTGTCAGCATATCTTGACCTGATGATGGAATATGAGGGAAATCGAGGGCAACCCTCAAATTTTATAGGCACAGGTAGTGTTTTTAGAACATTTTTCAAAGCTACACCAGTATTTACGTTTGGCAGTAAAAAAAAGGATTGAGCTGATGATGAAAGGTCAACTCCTTAATTTTTAGGAGTTAAAGGATATTTTTTTCAATACTGAATGCACCTCCAGACTGGAAATTATAGTTTCAGTAATTAGCCAAGCCTGCTGCTTCTCAAGTGTTGCATTTCTGCTAATGCTCGTTCATCGTGGGGTTTACTTAACAGTTTAGAGGGTTCTAAATTAGATAGAGCTATTCCTTCTACAGCCTTGAATCTGTTGAGAGCTACATATACCTACTTGATCTTTAGTAAATATGTACATAAACAGAAGTTTCCTTTAAGGATTTAGCTAATTTGAAGTCGGTTTTTTTTTGTTTAAAATTATTATGTTTCTTGTCTATTTTTATTTGTCAGCTTGTTTACATAATAATATTAGTGCAGATTTGAATATAGAAATAATTTCACTACTAGTTTTACTTCCTTCCTTACGTTATGTATTTTGAGTCCTTTAAATTATGCCCAGAACAAAAATACAGCGGTCAAATCTAAGCAGAACTAGAGACTACTAGGTATTTAACAGTTATATTATGTTTGGATGCTTGGTTGTTGATATTGTTTTAGGCTTGTTTTGTTGTAGTTCACCGTACTCGCGTAGATTTGATACAATATTCAATATTACGCAATAGTCTTAGACATCAACTTAACTTTAATTAAAAAACCGCAAAAATAAATCAGATTTATATTGTGATTGCGAAAGTTTGTGTGTGTGTTTGTGTGTTTGTTACCTCTTCACGCCCAAACGACGGGTCCAATTTTGATGAAATTTGGTAGGCAGGATGCTTCCACCCAGGATTAACGCATGGACTAATTTTTATCCTGGAAAGATTTCGGGGGATAACAACTCTACGCAGTTGGAATTGTGGGCAACGTTTAGTACTGGACATCAATGCTTTACCCATTGTCATCATAGTAAAAAATATTATGTATCGTCTGGTCGACACCACTCTTCCATCACTTCCCCACTTCTTCCGTGGGTGTCATAAGAGGCGACCAAGGCAATAATTTAGGCGACAGGCTAGCTACCTGATACTATAGGAACTCCCAACTGAAAACCTAAAACATATGCTAAAAGTAGCTACGGAACGCGAAATGGTATGTAGCGTTACGATTGCTCTACCTACCCCATTTAGGAAACAGGAGTCACGTATGTAAGTAGGCGTCATGTGTGCATTATAATTATGTTGATTAAATCGATTAAATTACATTTATTCTCATAATAAAGTCACCATGTCAAAAAATACACAAAAATCAACACAATACAAAAACAATTACAACAATACATATCCTCAGTCAAATAAACCGCCCCGCGTCATCCCTGGCGCAAAGGTGCCCAAAACGCTAGCCGCGTTACCGCGTTGAACTGCGATGGACAACCTTTGCAACAGGAATGACCCAGAGCGTGGGTCAAGACCCCACATTGATTAAATTAAAATACTATATTACTCATAATTGTTAAACAACAGTTTTCAGTGAAACTCTCGCTAAAACGTTGTGAGATAGTTATACGTTTAGAACTGTTTTAATCTAAATCGTAGATTGTAGACACGTAGTATCGGATTTGCTAAGCGTTTCTAAAGATGTGATCGAACAAACAGCGCCAACATTTAGTCGCAGCTCCGTTGTTTGATGTAGACTTGCTCAAGCCTGACAACCTCGACGTATTTAACTAAAACATCTAAATACATACATATTCTCACGCCTGTATTCCCAAGAGGGGTAGGCAGAGCACATGAATCCGAAATTCCAGTGCCACGTTTAGCAATTTCAAGGTTACCAGATGGTTCAACGTGATATTGTAGTGACAGGTTGCTAGCCCATCGCCCACAATACACTAACCCTTTCCCAGAGTCGACTCTTACGACACCCACGGGAAGAAAGGGGGAAGTGCTATTCTAACCCGGCACCACACATACATCTAAATACGTGTAGGTATTAGGAATATTTCTAACAGTATTAATATTCACTCGCATGACATACATTTAATGTTCTGGCAGTTTATCTCATAACTGTCATGCTGCAATCCCAAACGGAGCAGATATAAACACAAAACGTTACATAGAAGAATTATGACTATTTCTGGTTGCCATATTTAGCTCAACTATAGATCTAAAGATAGATATCAGAGGTAAAATAGCGACAACTGATAGCCTACTGCCTGAAGTATACCTCAACTTATTTTCTTAAGGTCTCACTAAACCAATCGACGTCTTTTCGGCAAAATGCGGGTAGAAAAAGCTTTATGTCAACGCAATAAGGGCGAACAAGACGTCAATCGGCTCGGCTCGTTCGACCGAGAATGGCATTTCATGGCCGAAAAGGCGTCGACTAATGTGGGGAGACCCTTAGTCGACGTCTAAACAATATAGAGACTAGACGGAGCGCAAGCGCACGTATCGTTGCATAGTCAACACCATGTCTATATCACGTTTTTTAGTCACTTTCTAGCACAATTTTGGGTTTGAACATAGATGAAAGAGGTATAACAGTGACAGGTTCCTAGTCTATCACCTTGAGCATTCCTTAGTCACCCTTTACGATATGCACGGATTTTGCAGAGGCGATAAACATATTTTTCAAAAATATTACTATAACATCTGCTGTGATTAGTTACTTATTACGAGTACACCTACATTAGTCAACATAGCAAACACAACAAGTACAAAGTCAGTGAGAAATCTTATTTTTCTTAAGTAAATACAGTTGGACGTTGTCACAGTAAACGTGGTAAAGATTTTGTCGAGCAAAGCTATGTCTCCAAGACTTGTATTGTATTGTAAATAGGTTCTATGGAGGGTCAGGAATCAATTGGTTAGATAACACTCGGTACCAACAAGTGAAGCTAAATACAAGCGTGTTTTAAAAGGGCTACACGGAGTTCTAGGAAATTTAATTGGGCTACGTACGTGAGGCCATTAGCTTGAGCTTCAGTAAGGCAACAATTTCAAATACTAGCTGCGCTCAATTCATTACTTTAATAAAAGTCAACTTGTACTTAGTTAGCCAGTCTACTAACTCAACGTATCCACAGAGAGTTATTTAAATTCTATGTATAAGTACATGCACCTACGTGTAAAAATAATATACATTACAATCACGCCCATTTACCCAAATGGGGCAGGTAGGTAATAAGGTAGAGCATTCTTTAAAAAAACTGAATTAGTGACAGGTCGCTAGCCTGTCACCTAAACCTAAGGTGCGAAATGGAATTAGAGATCAAAAATATAAACAAACGTGTTGCCATTGCAATAAAAGCAAACGCAATTAGGAAAACTTAAAATTCAATAATTACGCTAGATAAAAATGAGTACAACTAATTAATAAGCAGAATAAAACCGTGTGAACATATGAAAACATTTAAATAAACAAAGGAACAAGCACATCTTTTTTAAAATGCAAATATGATTATTTTATAATTATGCCACTGGCAATGGTTAGAGATTGCAAACATTTGGCTCGTATTTTTATTCGTATTCATATTTATAATAATTAATTGTACAGTAAAACTGATGAATCGGTGAAATATTGTTCAACTTGCAATGGACGGCACTTAAAAGATCGTGTGTAGACTGCTTTTCTACCTCCGCGCTTGGCAGCCATTTTATAAATCTTATTATTCGTTTTCTGACATCTGTCGTGATCGAATGTATTCCCTCCCGCTTATGCGTTGTGTTGTTGAGTTTTTGTTTATTGTTAAGTTTTGTTTTATTTCGTTATTTGTTTTTTTTTCATTGTTAGATATGTGTTTGTCGTTTGCCTGGATCCATACGGATACAAGTACAATGTCGTATTTTCAATAGATATTACATAATATGCTACGAATATTGTTAGGAATCAATAAACTAAAAGTAGTTCAAAAGTTAATACAATAATATTATATCAATTAGTAACAAAAACAGGTTCACTAAGAATTTCACTAAGAGGTTCAGAATGTCACTTTGACATTGACAGAGTTGTTTGTTTACATTTTTGATCTGTAATTCCATTTCGCACTATATTCCCTTAGGCACCTCTTACGACATCCGCAGAATAAATGGAGAGGTGTTATTCTGAACCCGAAACCGCTCAGCTACATATTATTATAATATTACATATATTATTAACTTAATAAACTAGCTTTTAATGTCGGTGTAGTTTATTCCTAATTCTATTCGCAAAATTATTCAAATTAACATAAAGGGAGAAGAGACGAGAGATAAATTTTGCGACGTTTAGTGTTTCGTGAAACATAACATTAATAATTCATGAAAACACTGGCACTTTTTCATTTAGAACTAAGTATGATTATCCATTAAGAGAGCTCTGAAATACGTATCTACCTACTATCCCAGTCAATAATTTAATATTTACTAAACTCGAGAGACCTTTTAAATACGTATTAAGTCACTTACAATTGCGTAATTTAATATTTACTTAACTTTATTTCCAACAACGGACTTTCAATGAATACTCAATACTTTAATGCTTTTGCACAATATTAAGTACCTACAACTTGTTCAATACAGTTGACATAGTCTGTATATAAATACAATTGTATATGAACAGTATAAAAATAACCGTTTCTTCCGTAATACGCAACAAGTATGATATCATTTCGTTTAAGTTTACCCCGTAAGTTACAAAGTTACATCGCTAACCTGTGATTTAAAGTAAAATATCGTTTGTTTGATTTTGCATGCCTATGAGGTAGATAGATATGAGGTAGGTATTATTTAAAATTTGTACACGTGAGTTTTGTATCTTTGCAAGTAAAAAATATAGCCTAGCCTAACCTGTTCTCATTTAATATTTCGATTACAGAAGTTTTGTACTTAAAGCTAAGATTGCGAACATCATGGACCCTATTGGGCACGGCAAACCGAGGAGATAACTAAAATTGTACCAATTATAACTAAACGTGTAGTTAAAAAAATACTGCATTTACATTTTTTGGTGCCCAAATTAAGGTTTACAGCTCTCGGTGTTTTCTAATTTACAAGAAGACGGATTAGCCTTTTTTGTAGGATAAAAACTGTAGTAGGCACCAAGTGCTAAGTGCAGATTAGTATTTATTTTGTAATGCATAAATAAACTAAGAGGCTTTTCCACGACGATGCTTTCCATCAATATTTGTGTAGAAAAACTGTAGCACCCTTGCGGCACCTTTCGTCGAGAGTAGAATTTCTTCTACAAAGTAGACTAGACGTCTCAACCAACGCACTGTAAATAATATTCGTCAAAGTATTGCCGATTGTACTACTCTTAAAAAACAAAGTTTTAACGTAGGAATAAAATTAACAAAGTTGATAGTACCCACCTTGAAAGTCGTTCAGCATAGCACTATAAATAAATCCATCAATTGGTACGACAACCTACGTTAAGACCTTAAGATTTCAAGCACAAAAATACCTTTAAAAACAAACGGTGAGATTATTTCATAAAAATGGGTTAAGCTCCTTACGTTTCGATATTTTGGTGTACATTTTATACTCAGTTAACTTTCAGTTTCACAGATACAAAAATATAAGTGTATGTTTATTATTGTGTATTTCTAAATCTCCGACACAGTGTAAACATTGTTGTGGAAACTGTTGATATTTTCGACACTTCCCGAACGTCACTTTGTACCGGATCGAGTAATAGTACTTACTACCCAAGTTTTTCAAATCACGTTCCTTTAAATTAACAAGCAATTAAAAGGCCAGTAAATATAAACATCAATGGAACTGTTAGAGCCGCGTCACACAGCCCACGCAACAGCGCAATCAATGCCAAGAATCTCCAGTGACACGCAAGTCCTCGCAACAGCCATGGGACCCTTACCACTACCTCGCTTTCGGTCAATAAATTAGTTTACATCTAAACCTTAAATTTCTTTACACGCATGTAAACATCATGAATGTTCACAAAAAGGTGTCATGGTAACGTGTAGCGTTCGTCAATGAATATAATATATGTTTAGGGTATATATAGGGCTTTACCAAAAATCAGTTCAGACTTTCATGTGTCTGTGGAAGGACAGCACTTCAATCACTGACAATGATGAAGAAAGTTGTAGTGCAAAATAACAAAGAATGAATTGCTAAGAGCAGGACACTAAGGAAGTGGTTAATGTAAGTATGCTTTCGGGAACAAGCTAGAAACCTGCCACTATTATACCTCTTTCAACAATATTTCAACCTATGCTAACCTGCCTACCCCATTTGGGAATACAGGCATCATACTATTATGTTTTTGTGTGAGACTCACGCATAGCAAAATAAAACATGTCTTATAATATACACATTACCAGAGATTACCTCAACGTACTTCTTGCCAATTGACAACAAACATTATAAAGATGCGAGTGTGTTTTATTTCATCGTCATCATTTCAGCCATAAGACTCTACTGCTTAACATAGGCCTCCCCTTTAGGCTTCCATAAATACCTGTTAGAAGCGCCCTGAATCCAGCGTTTTCCGGCGACTTTCATTAAGTCGTCTGTCCATCTCGTTTTATTTTACTAAAAATGAATCGCATTTAGTCACTATGGTAAGGCCCGGGTCCACGCCACACTCTGCCACGCTACCGCCACTTCTTCGAGCCTCGCGAACGCCACGCCATGATCGATAACCTTTTACTTATGCATACCTAGTAGCAGTGCCCTATTTATTAGACCCACATTATTACGATGACAAGCACCGGAACTGGCGCGCTTAAGTAGGTTGTACTGCGGATTGGAGACTGAAAATGCTTATGGAAATACTTTTACGTGTGGTATCAGGTTTATATCACCAATCGACTTCATCCATGGGTTTCGTATTAGGAGACTAAAGAGAAGGTTAAGCGTGATTCAGCTGCTTGCCGAGGCTGGTCCAAGACTTTACCAACTAGGTATGGCAATTAGTAGGATTATTCGGACGTCATGCCATTATTGTTTTTTCCTAATAAACACTCAATCACTGGTTTTTAATTCCAATCGAGCCACAACATAAGCATAATTATCTGTCTGATTATATTTACAACTAACCGCTGCCTGCGATTCCCTCTGCATAGAATTCGCTGTCCATGGTAAATCCTTACTAATATTATAAGTCAGAAAGTGAGTTTGTTTGTTTGTTTGTTTGTTCCGCTTTCACGCTGTAACTACTGAACCGATTGCTTTGACATTTTGCAGACGTAAAGATAGAAGTCTGGATTAAATAATAGGCTACTTTTTAACCCGTGTGGTGCCGGGTTAGAATAGCACTTCCCCCTTTCTTCCCGTGGGTGTCGTAAAAGTCGACTCTGGGAAAGGGTTGGTGTATAATATTGTGGGCGATGGGCTAGCAACCTGTCACCACAATATGACGTTTGACCATCTGGTTACCCTTAATTTGCTGAGCGTGGCACTGGATTTTTGAATTCATGTGCTCTGCCTACCCCTCCTGGGAATACAGGCGTGAGAATATGTATGTATGTACTACTTTTTATCCCGGAAAAATTGAAGTTCCCGAGGGAAAACAAAAATATGGTTTGCTTGATAGATCGATATCAATCGATGATAGATCGATGACCGATCGATAGATGATAGATCGATATCGATAGATGACCGATCGATAGATGATAGATCGATGGCGCTGTGTGTCATTTGAAACGAGAAGTTTTCTTATAGTTGTGCTTTATACCGCAATATAACCGAGTTCCACGCGAGCGAAGCCGCGGGCGGAAAGCTAGTAAAACATAAACGTAAGCTAAGCCTAGTTTAATTTTAATATGAACTCAATTGAATTGACCATTATGTTTCCAAAACTACCTACTTATGTACTTTTTCGGAATGAAAATTAGCTTTTATCCTTTCTTGGAACTCAAACTATCTCCATATCAAATATTGTCTAAATCGATGACGAAATTCGCTAAAGAGTGAGAAGGTAGACAAAACATTTTCGCATTTACAGTACTAAGAATACTGGGTACACTTTCAGGCGCTCCGATTTAGTAATTACCTACTATCAATAGTATTAGTATACATAAAATATAATCCTCAATACAGTTATAACATTCAAAACAAAAAATTGTCTGCAAACGTCGCAATAAACACATTCGATCACTTAAAAAAAGTTAGACGGTTTCGTGTAAACACGGCATACACTAAATAATTATGTGGCGTGTTTAAAGAGGTAATGTTTTACCACCACAATCCCCAGAACAGACGAAGAAATTACAGAGACAAAACCTCTAGCTAAGGACCGTATCGTTAATTATGGAAACAAGTAAAATACTCGTAATTTGTGGGAACATTTTATATTATAGGAAAACAACTAAACTCATATACATATGAGTTTGCAAACACAATAATTAGAGTAACTTATTTTTATTTACTGGTCCCCTTGGCCAGTTTCCCGATCTTGCTTTTAATGTTTTTCATTAACCGTTGGACAGCTAAAGTGTTGAAGGTTTTATACGTACGAATCCTGTCTTTTTTTAATTTCTCGACTTTATCTGTTGGCTTAATATGTTTTCTTAATCTTGCCTTCATCAGAGGTCAAAATCTCTCTATGGGACTTATCTGAGGACAATTAGGGGTATTGAACGTTTTTGGTTCAAAGTCGACGTTATTCCCTCTATGTCAATCTAGCACACATGGCGAGCATAGTGGCAGGCAGCTAAACGGTGTAAAATAATGTGCGACCTCTGTGCTTGCGAATAAGTGGAAATATCCGCTTCTGAAGACATTATTTCCTGTAAATATCAGCATTCAAGTTACCCTTAACGAAGAACGGAGTCGTTTTCATCCCACATAGACAAACAGCTTGCCAAACCATTACCTCTTGGCCAAAATTTTTGCAAAAAATTGATTTTTCCTCTTTAGAGACCTTTGCATCTTTCGTTACGGTATAAAATTGCGGCCCAGGCAGGGTTTATAGTCAAGTTTGACATAAGTTTCGTCGCCCATAATAATACATTGTTTGTTTTTAGTTAAAATTTTATCGTTCAGTTTTCTAGCCCGAGTTTTAGCGCTAGATTCCTAGGTTTTAGTGCGTTTTGGCTGTTTTTGTTTCTTATAGGTTACCAGCATGTTGCTTTCATTGGCACGTTGAAGCATTGCTAAAGAAGTTTGGCATTTTTTCGCACAATCCCGAGTGGAAATACCTTAATTTCTCGCAAACTGCCCGCATGTCTTCTTGTCCAAATTATGATGCAAAGGACCACGTTTTCTACCTCGACCAGGTAAATCTTTGAAAGTATGGTTCATGCCTAACCGTTTGATAGTGCTATAAACTGTTTTCAGACTAACACCTTCCATTTCTGCAATTTTTCTCATCGTCATACCCGATCCTTCGCTATATTTGGTCACAATAGAAAATCGTTGTTTCGCGGATAGACCCTTCATCTTGGAAATTTTCAACAGTTCTCAATATTTTTTGTACTGAATCCAATATTAGACTCAATACTTGACAGATTGACATTTATATATTACATTTATATTATTATATAACTTTTTTTGAGTACTACAAACCTGTTTCCATAATTAACGATACGGTCCTTATGTTCAGGTTTTAAGTTTAATAACGTCGGTAAAATAAAAAGAGGTATAATAGTCACAGGTTCCTAGCCTGCCACCAAAAGCTCATCTATACTAATATTATAAAGCTTAAGAGTTTGTTTGTTTCAACGCGCTAATCTAAGGAGCTACTAGTTCGAATTGAAAAAATGTTTTTGTATTAGATAGACCATTTATCGAGAAAGGCTTTAGGCTATATAACATCACGCTACAACCAATAGGAGTGAAAAACATTGGAAAATGTGGGAAAAACGGGAATTAGCCAAATTCACTATTTCACGCGGACGGAGTCGCGGGCACAGCTAGCCTTTACATATTTAGCTTTGTATTTGACTAAAGAAATGGAAAGGTATTATTAATTTAATCCATACATCACAAGAGATGAGTACAACAGTCAATGTAGAACGAGAACTATAAAATTGATAGTGATAATATTATCTAGTAGCGAACTTGGATACTAAATACATATTTTATCCTTATAACAATCGACACAAACCTGAAAGAGAACATAAAATACCGCATGGTATTCAGTACATTCCTAAAACTTTGAAGTGCGCAGCGACGGTTAAACAGCTAAAATAAAATTCCAAAAGTTAGCAGCCTAACGAGGAACAAGTGCGATACAATAAAACCTAGCTGGGCGGAATCACGGTACATAAATCTGTATAGTAAGTAGGCATCCTCGGTGTCGCCGCTATTCGTATGCAGAGAGTTTTACGAAGAGCAAAACGTCGCTGTCGATTTGGTACAAAAGTTGTGAGTGTACGGCTCTTTCGTAGGCCGATATCTAGAGCGTCGGCCCGCGAGTGGCGGGCAATCTGTTTACGTAACTACCCCCGTTATGTTCGGAGAGGGTTCCCGTAGTAGACGTTAAACATATTGCCTCATAAATCGCGAGAATCCCAGCAAGTAAACCAGCACCGGTGTCGATTTGACTACGTTTCCTTTACGATTCCATGATATTGAACGATCGAGTTCAACAGCCAGCTATCTTAGTCGGGATCTGGAATATCAGTGACTGCTTTTACGTGGCCATGCTAATAAAGAGGGAACCGTCGCAGGTTCGCGGTGGCAGCATACACGATGGGGCTGATATGGTTTCATCGGCTTTTTTGCGGGCATATTACGCGGATACCAAATTTCCAGGAAGTTATTTACACAAAGGATAGGTACATATTTATTAAAATTGTGTTTCGAGCATCTGATGGAAATTAATCTTGCACGTGTGAAGTTAAAAGCATTTTTGCTCCAATTTCCGCTTTGAGTGGAACACTTTGGTGTGGCTTTTGCAGTTCCCCGATATTTCAACGAAACGTACGGAGACGACGGAATAGACGCTTGTAAGTTAAATGTTTAAATCTAAATAGCAAAGAAATAACTTCTGTCTTTTTGTTTAACAACTAAAGGCATAAAATAAATAATATCAACATATCAAACAAACTAATAATACTATCACTCTTCGTACATTTACATTGTTAGTTAAGTAGCTTGTACGAGTGATGTCTGAATAGATATTCTGCGAAAGCCGCGTCGCCCCGGGGAACTGAGCAAAAATTGTGTACATTTTTTTCTATCATAAAGGTAAACAAGTTGCAATGTAGGTAAACATAGTAGGTATTAGGTAGACGATTTGATACAGATAATGAGATTGAACATGTTAACAAAACAAGCTTATGATATCGTTTATCTAGCATACGGTAAACACTTTTTATTCATCTCCTTTTTATTGATCGATCATAGGTTGCTTCTCTCTACCACGTAAAGGTTAACTGGCAGAAATCTCTGAGAGCCTTCAACATATAACAAAGCATTGGATTGTTCCTTCACACATACATAGGTACATTACATATCATGCCATACAGGCCACTTACAGCATAGGTATTTTTTAGGTTTTGAGTTGGCAGGTATAGTAACCACAGGTTATTAGTCTGTCGCCTAAAATATAATCATCCACGGAAGAAATGAAAAATGACATTCTGAACCAGATACTGAAAAATGTTCCTTCAGCATAGTCTTATCACTAGTTAGATACTCAGTCTTTGCAGTGCTTACTTTATTCGGATTCCTCTAATAAGTTTAGATAAGGAATTTCCAAAAGGCCATTCCAAGTGGAACTAGGTTAAACTTAGTTTTATGTGTAAGTTGTTTGCAGATTAGACATCTACACGAACGCGCTGCGGCGCGAGTTCTAACAACTGCTACAAAATTGCTTTTGTTCTTCGGCAAAATTAGAATTGCCTCTTATTTGTACTTCGAGGGCTAGCAGTCAACGTGGATTATTGATTGTAAGTAACATGTAAGTTTTCCCATGTAATATAATAGTAACAATAGTAATCCATCCTAAATACGTCCCACTGCCGGGCACAGGCCTCCACTCAGTTCTCACACGGGCCCTGTGCGGATTGAGAATATCACACACAATGACACAACATTGAAATACTTCGTCGCTGTATGTAGGTTTCCTCACGATGTTTTCCTTTACCGAATAGCTCGTGGTAAATTTCTAATTAGATTTCGCATATAAAACCCTAAAAATTCAGAGGTGCGAGCGTAGTGTTCGAACCCTCTCTGAGTGTGAGTCGGCACATTTTACCCATGTGTAACGTGTATGCATTATCTGCAGCCAGCAAATTCAGCCGATCAACTTTCAGATGTAAACTAATGCAGGCAGCCAATTTAGCCTGAGTAGTTTCAGACGAAAACCATTGCTTGAGTTACATTCAGCACATACCTACTAGTTGCGTTTTCACTAGTAGGCTACAACACCCGCAAGTTATCTCGCACGATCGAATCCTGTCCTTTTTGGCGTCTCTAGTTAGACAGGGACAGGTATAGTCTATCTCGCGCGCTACTTTACTCGCACTTTGCCGTCTTAAGCCAGCAGGGACGTGTGGAACCAATACGAGGGATGTAAGTATCTGAAAGAACCACCAGAGTCACTTGATTTAGGTACCCATCCTTGCTCTTCGCAGTTCTGGTTGATCACCTAACGGAGTGAGGATAGTTTCCACTCTGAGAAGAAAGAGGTAATTATTTGATTCAATTGGTTCTTCTCAATAGGTGTATTCCTATCTGTGTGATTAGAATTATACCTCTCCATTTCTTCAGCGAGGTGACTAAGGAAATTGTGTTCAGGTAAGTTTTTGCCGTATGATGTCGGATTTAGAGTCAGTTAAACCTAATCTAAGTGGTACAAAAGTAAATTAAATCGCGTCAAAGGAAGAGCATTGCTCTCCCTTTTGGCTTCAGTTTGGCACGCGAAGTACATACGCTTGAGTCATCTATTTCGATATAAGTCTGTGGGTGTGACCTTCCTAATTGCCAGGGGAAGGGACTAGTTGACATCGCATTGGTGATTCGGATTAATAAACCGATAGATACTTTTTACAAGTCAGACAAAAATGTCTGTCTGTCGCGCCGTCCCGCTCACGTCAATACTATTTAATAGAAGAGCAAGCGAGACGAGACCTCAATTAAAAAGCCGGACCGGAAAATTCATGGTAGTGCACAAGCGCCCTTAGAGTATCACCTTTGCATTTCTTCCGTGAATTTCGTAAAAGGTTACTAAGGAACTAGGTTTAGGTATGCTTGTGCGAGAGGTAATATAAGTTCTATCACTGTTGTACATATTTCATCTATTTTTAAACTTAAATTTGTCCAAGATGTGTCTACGTAACATGAAATATTTAGTCGTGGCTTTGCCCTTGTAATGTTTCATGTCCTCTGCCAGATGAGAACACAGAAAATATGAGACGTTAAGGCTCAATTCACAAAAGAAGAGCGGCGAAGGGCGGCGAAGCGCAGCGACTCGCTCGGTAGAGAAGGCGTGAGGTTTCCCGCGACTGCTCGAGAAGTTGCTGGAATGCGCGGGAAGTCGCTGGAATGCGCGGGAAGTCTAAGATCTCTGGGCGGGATACTGCCAGCGGCCGCTCGCGACTGCTCGAGCATCCTCGGGCATTCCCGCGACTATTCGAGCAGTCGCACGGCTTCGTTTACGGAATTCGCTGGAATTGCCGCGGATTGCGATAATAAGTCTTATTGTAATGAAAATAAAGTTAAAATTCATTGACACTGACATGACATTGACAGGACACTGAAACTGCGCTCCGCTACTCCGCCCTTCGCCGCTCTTCTGGTGCGAATTGAGCCTTAATCTCTATGTTTATTTTCACCCCTAGTTAAACATCTAAATATATTTTCTACGATATTGAACTCATTAATAAGTCAAAGACCGAAGATCGAAGGCGAGGTGCTTCTTGTGTTAAATGCGTACTAACGTGAAGTAAAATTAGCCTTAAGTAATTATACGGCAGGCTTCTCCCTGTTTAAGAGCGTAATTCCAATCAAGGCATTTTAAATATCCCGGGCCGAAATTATTAACTAAGTTCAATGTCACGGAGGTTGAGTCAACTTGACTGTATCGATGCGGTATACATAAATTATTACCTAAACCGTTTTTCAAAACGAAATACTTATAACAGAAGAACAGAACTAACATGCTTAAGTACTGTAATGAATAAGAATGTATCTACCTACACTTTCAGTCGCAGTACGCAAATTGCCAACATTATAAAATCAGTGTCCTGTAGTAGCTCTATAATGTTTACTTTTAAAATCAGTGTTCTTTAAAAAATCGGTGATTATCGAAATAAAATAACAAATTATTTCAAACTAGCTTTCCGCCCGCGGCTTCGCCCGCGTGGAACTCGGTTATATTGCGGTATAAAGCACAACTATAAGAAAACTTCACGTTTCAAAGACACACAGCGCCATCGATCTATCATCTGTCGATCGATCATCGATCGATATCGATCTATCATCGATTGATATCGATCTATCAAGCAAACTATATTTTTGTTTTCCCTCGGGAACATCAATTTTTTCCGGGATAAAAAGTACCCTATTATTTAATCCGGACTTCTATCTTTATGTCTGCAAAATTTCAAAGCAATCGGTTCAGTAGTTACGGCGTGAAAGCGGAACAAACAAACAAACAAACAAACAAACTCACTTTCTGACTTATAATATTAGTAAGGATTTCGAACATGCGGTCGACGTGAATGGCGGTGTAAGTCTGTGATGGCGTTGCGCAATTGCTTGTGGAATACCTAACGAATTTTCATTTATAGCCATTCTTTGTTGTAAGTCCAACAAAATTAAATACATCTTATTTTTCGTAATTATTGTAAATACAGTTTACAATTATGTATACAACTGTCCGTATTTAGGCATTCAAATACTTGGGATTCTTTTCGAAATTCGCCTCTTCAGGCTCATTTCATAAACTGCACTCGTATGTTAATACCTAATACTATGCAGTCACATAAAGAACTATTTACCAACTTCCTCTCTTTATTATAATCCGGTAGGTAGGTACGGTAAATCCGATCTAGTTTTATTACGTTTCTTCGGGGTTGATGTACTACAATAACATAAGGTCACTTTGTACTAAACAACCACTTACTTATTTATCCTAAGTGCCAAACGTAAACGACCTACTATTTATTCGTCTTGAAAATTAAGCGATGTTGATTTTACTATCCAAATATTTAAAAACAATTTAGGCTTACCTAACTTAAAAGCATGTCAGCTATTATTTACAAAACTAGTACATTACCAACTACATAGTTAAAGTAGGATAAATTTCATGTAGCTTCGTACATTTATTTTTTTTATTGTTTTTTAAAACAATTTTTTTATACTTTGACTTTGTAAAACTAATTTTTATTTCTGCCAAGATTTTTGCGGCGCATTCTTCTTGACGCGCGAAAATGACGTCTAAAAATGTAAAATCGTTTGTATAAATAAAGTTTTGTGTTTAGAATTTTTAATTTACATTTTTCCCTGACTTGTAAAAGGTATCTATCGGTTTATTAATCCGAATCACCAATGCGATGTCAACTAGTCCCTTCCCCTGGCAATTAGGAAGGTCACACCCACAGA
>BHDV01005045.1:45131-77908 GCA_005406045.1 Adoxophyes honmai
AAGTTCATATAAAGAATACTAACCGCTCAAGGCGAGGCGGTGCTGGTCGGGTGCCGAGTGGCTCTAATGAGCTGTAACCTTTAGATTAGATTTAACTACCTAGAGTCGTGACAACATGAATAAGGCAGCGTCACCTTTAAATCGGTTTCACTCAGACACAATTCCCATCACTAAAGCGCTCATGTGACGTTACAGTAGGTAGAGAAAAAGTGGCACGCTTGGTTTTCATACAAATGCAGGAACTCGTGGTATCTATTTCGATATAAGTCTGTGGTCACACCTATGCAAATGATGCCCAACTCAGTGCGAAGTAGCCAAGATCACCGCACCGTACTAACCTGCGGCGTAGGTCACTTAAGGGAAGCTATTTATTTATATTAAAATTCCGTGTGGTGTCGGGTTAGCATAACACTCCATTACTACCGTGAATGTCTGAGGCGACTGAGAAAATCGGTTTAGGTATATTTTAGCCGTAACATAAAACCTAAAACATGTTCTTCAAATGGCTACGAGACGTGAAATAGTCATGCATAGTCTTGTCCATGTAAGGTAAAGGTCCCTGTGCTCGACACTGACTTAATACTTGGCACTTGCAACCCTATGTCATAGTAAGACAGGTGGCAGATCGGTATCATCTACTGGGCGTTGAGGCGTCGAGCATTGGTACATTTACCTTATCGTTTCGTGGGCTTTACATTTCCCATTTGTAACACTGGCGTGGTGTATGTGTGTATTAGATACTTACTTGGTTTACCCGTGAGCTGACTTTGTTTTTTCTACCATGCTGAAGGCACACGATGAAGTGGATAACCTGATGGAATGTAACAAAAGCATGTTGGTGCATGTAACTAAACGTTTACATTCCTCTCCCTCCATACCACAAGAATACTCACAGATCATACAAACCTAACTATTAAGTACCGATCTATGTATTTATTATTACATACACATACACATACATATTCTCACGCCTGTATTCCCAAGAGGGGTAGGCAGAGCACATGAAATATACGGGTTTGAACCCCCAAACCCCCCCCCCTCTGACTACGCCCATGAAAAGATTCCTTAAGGGATAAGTCCGCCTTTGTACTTCGCCATTTCATTTGTATAAGTATAATTATAATAAAGTGTTTACTTACTTACTTACTTACTTAAGTATAATGAAAAATTCTAACCGGCAGTGGCGCGTAGTGCGCGTTTAGCAGGATCCGCCGCGACCTACCCCGAAAAATGTCTAACTTAAGTCGATTTTAGACGTATACTCCACTATAGTTTCACGCTCACACCTAACTAAAAAACACAATTACCCCAAAAAACGAGCAAAAAGTGCATAAAGGATAAGCTCGGCTCAGCAGCGCAAACTGTAGCGTAAATTAAAACCAGGTCAGCTTTAATTTAAACATATTATACGCGATAAAAAATAACGCTTTTTATAAGCCTCCTTTAAGGCTCAAATGAAGTATTTTGTCGTGAAAATTGGTAACAGGTAATATGGTACGCGTCCCGGGTCGATCCCTCAAGGATAATTTACCTTGAGCAGCGTATGATACCTTGTTTAACAAGCCCGGCCGAAATATATTTAAAGTATTGTGTAGAGTAAAAAAGTGGCTAAGGGACAAAATAGTTAAATACTTACGTTATTCAATGCATAAAGCAAATGGTCAAGGGGTGGACCATATTCTCTGTGCAGAGTCTAGTATACTAAATTAATTACGACTAAATCATAAAAACAATTAATTCATTCAGTCATTGTGACATACCATAGTACGGTGGTCGGCAATAAACTTGGCGAGATTTTAAGAGGTGGGGGTTAGTTTGCGCATTGCTTTTCCAGGGGATTGCATCGACTTTTTAACCAACAGTGATCTCTGCCAGCCAACCATAGTCATAGGCCTTCTCTACGGCACGCCACTGAGCAGTATCCTCGGTTATTCCCATTAGGGTCTCACCTGCCTCCTTGCGAAGATCATCAAATCATCACTACACCGAGACTGAAGACGTCATACGTTTGCCGATCCATGGTCTCCACATCTACCTCAACGGTTATCAGCTCTTCGGATAAAATATTGATATCTATCTAAAATGGGTACCAAACTCTGTATAGAAAGTCTCCCAATTTTAGTTATCATAAGGTCACCCAACACAAAATAAATTTGACCGTTATTAATAAGTAGGCAATTATTTACGCAGTTCATTTGTTTCTCTTGGGACATAATTCAAGCTCAATTTTCGACTTTGATAAGAACGTCTCAGCGTCGAATCTTCTTCAGCTGTCGCAAATGCACGTAATGTGCGTTTAGTGCTTTGACAAAAGCACCAGGAGAAAATCACGAAAACGCAAATACGCGTCGGTGTAACCACTATCGATCGTAAGGTTAGGTGTCCCATCAAAGAGAGCAACGCGCCATAGCAGCTGTGTATAAACGCGCACATCGCTGTGCGCATTAACCAGAAAATTTTGGAGCTAATCTCGATTTAAAAACACGAGGGTATCCGTTTTATTACACTACTAGCGACCCGCTCCGGCTTCGCACGGGTGGAATGCCGATAAAAAATACTTCAGAATTACGACATCACATTAAAAACTTCATGTATTCTACATATAAACCTTCCTTAACTCTACCTATTAAAAGAAACCGCATTAAAATCCGTTGCGTACTTTTAAAGATTGAAGCAAACATACAGACGGACAGACAGCGACCACGGCTTTGTTTTATAATATGTAGTGATAGTGATGAACATGAGATCTCCTGGTAAGGCCTGTTCAATTTACTAAGCGGACACACTTAAACGTCTTTTAAACTTACAATTCGTAATCAATTGATATACTATTGGCAGCAATGATATTAGCAAATCCATCTTCGTCAATTGCGACATATTTGTTCTTTCATTTTTAACTATTTTTCGCGATAGAGCGTATTAATTTAGATAATCGCAAATTAATAGTGCAAAAATGGTATACAGGGCAGTATTCACTGCGACAAACAGCAAAAATGTACAAATATTCCAAGTCAGCGATGTACTAAATCATTAAAAAATTTGGAGAGCATCATACTCTCGAAGATTTACCGAAATCTAGACACGGAAGCGGGCCGGAAAATCCTCAAGTCGACGAAAATGTAATGCGGCTGTTAAAATCGCTAAATTATCTATCCGTTCGTGAAATTGCCAAGAAAGTTGGCGTCAGCGTAGGTACAGTACAAAATATTAAAAAATATATATATACGAACCTACGAAAAGCATAAAATTCCGAAAAGAAGTGTAGAACAGCAAATTTAGATCAACAGTGCGGGAAGTTGTACAACATCTTACTAAAAGATAAATCTCGTTGCATTTTAATGGACGACGAAACTTACGTAAAATAGGATAGCAGTACATTACCGGGGCCCCAATACTACAATGCCGTCGTAGGAGAGTCTGTACCCGAGGAGGAAGAACTATTAAAATGGATAAATTCGGGAAGAAAGTCCTGGTTTGGCAGGCAATCTGTTCCTGTGGCCTCAAAAGTGTTTCTTATTTTGCAACAGGCACTATTGGCGGTGAAATATACAGAAAAGAATGCATCCAAAAACGGTTAATTGCCGTCTATCGGAAACACAGTATCCCACCCTTGTTTTGGCCTGATTTGGGAATTTCCCACTATGCTGGGCCGACAGTGGAGGTACTAAATTCAAAAAACATTGAATTCACTCAAAAAAACACAGTCCACCAAATCGTCCGGAGCTCAGTCCTATCGAGCGGTACTGGGCTATTGTGAAGATGAACTTAAGAAAGGATGGTCGTGAAACAAAATCATTGGAAGAATTAAAAAAAAATGGTTTACAGCTAGTCGAAAAGTGTCAAAAAGTGAAGTGCAGCACTTATGCGTAGTATCCGAATAAAAGTCTGTAATTTTTAGCGATGTAATTAAGTTTTTTTTTTCATTAAATGGTATTTTGTTTGTTTTCGTTTTAATAATATTTTTAGCCAAATTAAGACATAACAGCGAAAATAAAATCATAAAAATAATAATATTTTGTGTGTCCGCTTAGTAAATTGAACAGGCCTTAATTCCAGGATTTAGCATCCAAACCTCTAGTTCCGTAGGTAGTCATACGTTTTACAGTTTCACGTCACAACCAGGATTGGTAACCACAACTAACACTACTCTGTCGTCCAATTAACTACTAGTTGCGTAAAGCGGGTCAACCAATACCGAATGTATCGTATGCTAAGCGGATTATTGGTCAACCGATTAGTACACGGTAGTAAATAACTACTGAATACTAATACTCAACTGGTGTATTTAACAGCCGCATCGAAACGGCAATGTTTCGCTGTTCTTTACTATGTTGATGTACAGTTTTGATGCCATCAATATGTTGCTACAAAATAGTGACAGCAAAGAGCAGTATGAAAAACTCAGCATCAATAAATAAATGTTTTATTGAAAGCATTTGATGCGGAATAAAGCGAGTGTCTAGTTTTATTTTCGGCGTGGCTTAATCTGTTTACTCTTTCGTGTTTTCATATTTTGGTTTTAGCTTATATTTTTATCAATCTGACAAAATTAGATTCTTTCTTATTTGGGATACATTTTTGATTGTAGGTTACTAATAACATTGTTACTTGTCTCTTTCGTCATTGGGGCATACGTCATGTATGTAAACACCCTTCAACTCTTCATGCTTCGTAATTACTACTTTTTGTACCATGGTAGAATTTTGAGAGCAGAGATCAGATTTCAGACAATGCTGCAAAAAAGGGTATTTCATATGCACTTAAGATCATAGCACCCTAAGGTTGAAGAAAATTCCAACATTAACACTAGAAAAGTATATGTATTTTTAAATTAGCGATAATATTACATGGTAAAAACAATTGAAACAAAGATATCATTTTCTGATAGGTTTTGTGGCTCACTTTAAAATGGATTGTATCGTATTAAAAAAATCCCGTTCCGTAGGTATCTACCTGCTGGCGTCCTTTAAAATATCAGGAAAACTTAACTTCAAATAGAAAACTATGGGACTAATAATTGATTGTAACAAATTAAGATAGTTGTTAGTTTTTCTGAGTTACTTGGTAGCTAATGGTAGCGGACTTGAAAAATATGTTATAAGTAAAATAATTTTTAATGTTAATATCGACTCCAAAGTTTGCATTTATCTCACTATGCAATGAATAATCCAAGCCCTGCCTACGAAGCGCATGCTGATTATGTGGCCATAATTTTATTATACACCTCTACAACAACGTGTTACAAAAAACCGGGTAAAAAATGTAAATTATTAAAGCGGAAAATATTGTAAACCCTAGTAAGCTGTTACTAAATAGAACTGAAGTTATCATAGATTACTAACAGATAATTTTTTGACGGATTTTCAATTTTTCATTCAAAAACGTTAGCAAACTCAGTAAGAGGAATTAAAAGCTTTTTTAAAACATTGTAAATTGACTCCTTATAGTGGGCCATTTAACCTCCTTTCTGCTTTACTCGTTGTAACACGTATACATTTATATTTCGCTGCGTTGGCCAGACAAAGGTATGTAATGTGAACGGATGCTGAACCAAGCCAAAAGACTAAACCGCTGTTCTGTTACTTGCACTGTCCGAGTCAACATCCGGTGGTAGATAGCCTTACAGCCAGACTGGCACCGCGCCGATTCCCAGGCGACTGATAAGGGCGGAAGCGAGGGCAACGCTCGCTGATAAACACCTGCCTGCACGCAGCAAGGTGCGTCGCTCGTAAACGCTGGTTTGTCAATCGATTTCTATGTCCGGAAGTTTATTTGAACCTAAGGCTTCCCTAGACACTCACCTAGATCAATGTTTAAGAAGGTAAAAGGGGGACGCAAAGTTAGTATGAAAGTCTTAAGCGTGGACGAAGTCGTGGGCAAGTTCTAGTAATATGTACTTAGATGGCTACATCTTATACAATTATTAGCTATAAATTCATATTTTTAGTGATGTCCACTGAAGCAAAGACCCGAACTAGTGATTGTGTATGACCCAAGTTGACCTGAACCCGGTTATTTATTATATTACTTTTTTTTGAAAATTGGTAAGATTCTGTATGCAGTCACTGTATAAAAATGATTCAATACCATTTTCTCTGTTTTATTGGCCAATCTCAAACTTATCGGGTCTGTTAATACTAATACCATCCAGCGATATTTTATTATAATTAAGAAAATAATAATATTATTATCGTAATAATGTTTTCATTTGTACACCCTTCATTATTAAAAGATTTAAAATTGTACCTATTCGTTAAAAGTAGGTAGATACTTGAAGAATAGTAAGTGCATTAAATTCACTTCAATCTTATCGGAGCACTCCGCTTTGTGAAACTTAAATTCAATAAAGTAAGCAAAACAAAACCGGTCCAGAAATTTCAGCGATTCAGTTTGAATTTTTCACGGTACCTATCATCCTAGGTTTTTGCTAAAATGATTTGTTCATTCATTTCTTATTTGTGCTAGACAAACTTTGTAAGCGTCTGAGGAATGTGTACCTATTAAACATTCGTTGGGACGACACTTCGCGCCAAGACTCAGAATAAGGGTACCAACTAATGCCCCTCTTCGCTGCCAATGCGGGAAAATGGCAGATAGGCATGGATACGGTGCCATTCGAGCATAAATAATGTCATTTCTATCACCCTCGTCAGCGTCCAAGTGACGGTTCTAGAACCTAACAGCCTGGCATGAGAATATGGCAAGAGTCCCGAAGGATTGACGTAGAATCCTTGGCAAATAGACCACTTCTTAGTACGGGTTGCCACTAGTGTAGACAGCTTTGTATTGACCCAGACCCAAGATACTGCTGGCTCTGCCGTGGACTCAGCAGAAGACTTCAAACGTCACAAATATAGCTCCCTTGGTGCCAGTCTTATATTTAAGGCGTTTGAAGTCAAAACGGTGGCCTTGAAGCCTAGTGCGCGCCACATTATTTAAGAAGTTTCTGGTCGTCTCATAGAGGACTCCCCGTGACCTACTAGCTGGCAAGTATTTCACCCAGTGAATCAGCACCGCCATAAAACGTGGCAATACTGCCAGCCTTCTGGGCACCCTACCTATTGGCGGCGACTTTGAAGAGATATTTTATTTTTAGTTACGTTTAGTTTGTTATATTTAGTGATACCTACTTATTTTTGTGATTTACGTGTGTGTTCTTTACTGTCTTTGTTACGAAATAAACTTTACAAGTTATTAGAATCGAAAATTTACACCTTCTCGCTGCAACAAATAATATTTAATGTTATCCTTTAAAATATAATAACAAATTAGTTTTTAAACGAAAACTGCATAATACAAATAAATAATAAATAAATAAATAAATAAATATCATTGGACAATTTTTACACCAATCACCTAGTCCCAAAGTAGGCAATTTAATGCCTGTGTTATGGGTACTAGACAACGGATAAACTTACTTATATATAGATACATATCCAAGACCCGAAAGCAAACATTCGTATTCATCATACAAACATCTGCCCCGACCGGGGATCGAACCCGGGACCTCAAGCTTCACAGTCAGGTTCTCTAACCGATGGGCTATCCGGCCGTCGCAATACAGTCGTTTATTAATCATATAAGCTTGTACAATAGTCATCTTCATAAAGGAGTTAATTTAAATAAAGAAAACTTATTTCAAAAGTTATCCGTCCATAACATACCTTTTCGAAATTATATTTTGAACCAATTTGAATAAAAAAGTGCGAGCGCGGGTCGAAAATACAGTTTTCTGCACAGCAATTAAATCAAACAATGCGAAAGTTAGGCAATTTTATTGGTCGTCTGGGGCTCAGAGTTTATGTTTCGAATGCAGGGAATACGGATTACGGAATAAAAGTTTCGGATTGGAGTTGGATCCAACGGCGATCGATGGGTGCTCGCCGGCGAGCTTCGACAGATTATGGACGCATTTACATATGAAACGTTTCACTGAATGTCTGCACTCGACTTGTACCTTATCCCTGTATCGCCTCCCCGACTTATGCGGCTTATGTTAAACAAAATGTATTGAACGGATTTGTTTCACTTGCCTTACAACGCGAAGTTCAGGATATACGCCTCCGGAAGCGCTTCATTTTTGCATAAAACAAACGAAGCAATCTGATTTATTGGACTAGAAAAATTGTTTGGCGGCAAATACGAATCTTGCCGTCTCAGACTAAGAAATGCTGAAATAAAATATACTCCACAGCTAGCAGATTTAGGGGTAAGAAACAATATTTAGATAAAGAATTGAATGAGAGACAGAACTTTCCCTAAATATATTTTTATTAAGTAGGTACCAACTAAGCAAAAAACAAACCGAAAAAAGTTATCAAAATGAAAAACTCTGTACCTTATCATAAAAATACGGCACTTCCACACACATGCCCATTAAATGCAATAAATAACCTGGCAAAGACGTTACAACAATTTGAGAGCCTACGATACATTTAACTTTGAAAATGATTTCTGGGCTTCGGCTCTTTTAAAACGCGTGGAGAGAAGAATGGGCTCATATTTTAGCTCTGTACTCCATTAGCGGGACCCCAACCGATATGGCGGGGGAATCTGCAGTGACAGGGGCATTAACCCCGCCTGCAGCCCCTCGTTTTTGTTATAAAATCGATATATTTGGAGCACAGCGCCGTAGTTGCAACAAGAGACGAGCATTCAAGACGCTGTAACGATTGTAGAATGTTGCGATTCGCTTCACACCGATTTCAAAGCGCCAACATACAAACGCTTGATCTCTTTTTACGTTCTTTCTTTATCTCGTGTCAAAGGCAGTAAAGCTGTAGAATACAACAAGAAGTACCAATTTTACTTTGTAATTTTCTTCCATAATACTTGACGTCTTTTGAGAAGTTTATTTTCTTCGTTTTGTAAACCGTTCTCGGTGTTTTATGATTGCAGAACGCTTTGTTATTAGTAATTAAGCTGTTATTAAATATGAACAAAATAGCCTTTTCTTAGATTTTATGTCACATTACTTGTTGTACATATCTAAGTTATTTTCGTCATTCAAACTTAACGAAAATAGTCGCATATTTTTAGACATGAAATTGGTGAACGGGTAAAAATGAGTAATACTCAAGCTATATAAGATGAGGGCCGCGATAAAACTGGGAGAGAGAGTAAAGAAGACACGACTAATTGATATGAAGGCGGTAAAGCTTTGACCGGATAACAAAGATTCTCGCTATTAGCAGAGGTTTACGTTTAATCCGTTGCTTAACTATACCTTCTTGCGGGTTGGAAAGAAACAAAATGGGTCGATATTTGTGCCAGCAAACAATAATTTATAAATATTCAAAAGCATTCTTGCAGAAATCTTACAATGACTATGATAATAATGTGAATAGAATTTTATGGCATGAAGAAACTTTACGCCTGCAAAAACGACTAGGCAAAACAAAATATATCTACAGGAAGTGACTATTTCACGTTTCGTGGGCACTTCTGACAAATTTTTTTAGGTTTTCAGTTGGCAAGTATGATAGTGACAGGTTGCTAGCCTGTCGCCTAAAATATACCTTAACGTATGTCTTTAGTCGTATCTTATTACAAAACCTTACCAGATTAACGATCATATTAAAGGAAACGTTTTTTTCCAGATTTGCCCCAGTTCTGTTTCGGTGTATTCTGTAAACTTTATTTATTCTCAGGCTCGGTCGTTGGGTAACATCTTTTTGGAAACTTTGTTCTCACCCAAAATAGATTTACGGGAAATTTATCAGAGAGTTTTAAAAATGGGCAATTTAAGTGTCACTCTTAACTTTCTGAATGTGTTCTTTACAAATTGATGAAAAAAGGAAGGGCTAGTTTTAGTACAGAAAATAATCGAATCAAGTAAATAATTGTAGAGTTAACAACAAATTTATGTCAATGTTGAAATTATCGTTCGACACAATGACTTCTTTTGATAAGATGTGTTTATGAATAAAATTAGCATTAAAATATACACATAAATCGGTTAACACGATTGCAGGATTTTATTCAAACACCATAACATGTACATTTTAGCCTGTTGTAGAGTTCTGTTACTTAGTAGGTAAATGTTCCTCTAGTTTGTATGATTCTTTACCTGCATCACCTCTGTTCAATCAACGAACTCTGCGTAGGTCATTTTCACCATTTCCGATTGGGTTAGGTACCTAAGCGCTGACTACCGCGGTCTTCCCATCACAACTATAAAACCAATTGATTTCTGACCCACTGTAGAATCTTTTTACAGTAAACGTCATAGAGACATTGCATTGCTCTACAAAGAGAGTCTATGTTGCGTTTACTGTGACGACATTCTGGGATGGGGCAGGTATCATTGATTCGATTGTACAGTACATATTCGATTGTATTATTTACCGATTTAGGTAAATAATATTGCAGTTTTTCAAATCATCATAATTTTCCGACCTTTTCTTCCGTCTACGTTTTTTTCTTTAAAAATAAAGAAATAATTAAACCGGTGGAATCATTCCGGGAAAATTATTATTGTATGGCAAAAAAGTGTAGCCATCATCCAGTCGTACGAGAATGAGAAAATTGTCTACTAAACTTGTTTGCAAAATCAGTCCTTTCCGCGAAGGAACAAAACACATTCATAGAATATGCAAATATACGAAAATATGATAACACTCCATTCCACTTCTAGTGTGTGGTAAGTAGGTGGGGTACATAATGTAAACACAATGTGTGAGTATTCAACCACCGAATGCAGAATTTTCTTCTTTTTTGAATGGGTGAGGAGAGTAATAAAAATATTTGTAGCGTTTTATGTTTTGAGGGTATAAGTATTGCCTTGCTATTTTTCCCTAAGCTTGCCTACTCGTAAACGAGGCGCCTACGTAAGTAAGTACAACGACACTGGTACTATTTATTTAATATTTATCATCACCAGCCTAATTAGGTACCTACGGTAATTAGGTATTGGGTATAGATTTCCTCCGAAATACACATATTTTTACCTCTTACATTACTTAGTTTACATACATACATAAATATTCTCACTCCTGTATTCCGAAGGGGTAAGCAGAGCACATGAATTCAAAAATCCAGTGCTACGTTTAGCAATTCCAGGGTAATCAGATGGTTAAACATGATATTGCAGTGACAGGTTGCTAGCCCGTCGCTCACAATACACTAACCCTTTCCCAGAGTCGACTCTTACTACACCCACGGGACAAAAGGGGGTGGTGCTATTCTAACCCGGCACCACACGGGCACACACATTATTTAGTTTACAGGTAGGTATGTTTTATAAAATCGATACAGACTTTAATGACCAAACTACAAACTGAATTTCTAATGCCTGACGATTTTTATACATTCCTACTACCTATAAAAAACCCGTCAAGAATTCGAAATATTGTTGTTTTTACGTAAACACGCGTTTATATACCCGTCAGTGCTTGTTCTATCTACAGGTACAACAAATGCAATGTTATTTTCTGACGTTCTGTTTACACATGGTAACTATGCTATTTGTAATTTGGACGTTTCATTCCCAGCGGTCATAATAAAATGTCCATACTTTAGATTGTTTACGTCCCACAATTACTTCCAGGGCACTCTCATCCTCCTCAATTCCCGAGTGGACAACTAAAAACAGTTTCTGACCGACAACTGTGATTTTCCTTTTTAATACGCTGAGTTGCTCAAAAAGGCTGACACATAAATTAAACCGTGTAAAGTGCTTTTATAAATTTCAGATTGGTGATCCATTCTCACATATGCATAAAGCAAAAAACGTTTTATGCCACGGGAATAAAGCGGAGAGCTGATTGATTGATCCGACCGCCGCTGTATGCGCCTTGCCATCCATTACGCTAACCAGCGAGGATATGTTTAATACTCACTTCACTACTTTAATATTTAACACGCTTTAACAATAGTTAGTTGGATTTTGTCGACGAACACATTAATTAACCGACACAAGGCGATGGTACGAAAATATGTGGTTGCCTTTCAGACTCTAACAGAAGTTGTGATCAACCATTTTGGTTTAATACTCGTTAGAACAGTGTAACTGAAATTGTCGTGACTATTATGTATATTATGTTTCTTTGGA
This sequence comes from Adoxophyes honmai, assembly GCA_005406045.1. Taxonomy (NCBI): domain Eukaryota; kingdom Metazoa; phylum Arthropoda; class Insecta; order Lepidoptera; family Tortricidae; genus Adoxophyes; species Adoxophyes honmai. The sequence goes on from BHDV01005045.1 coordinate 57,184, forward strand.
TATACTTAAAGTTATCTTTCCTTAACACATTTAAAAAGAAAATGAACCCACAAACGGTAGTTTACCTATTTTAGTATTGGTAAATATTACAATCCGAATACATAGTCATGTACTATCAGTTGGTAACTTCCCGTTATAAGTAAAACCAACTTATTTGCAAACTAACTTGAAAATTATACTTAAATTAGGTACTTACCTACCAGCATTTTAAATCGATCTTCATTCAATAGAAAATAGTCTCTATTATGCTCTACGACTACAGTTCTAACTTTCAGTGAAGAGTCGTCTAAACTGATTTCTTCATATATTTTCGCACATTTTGATAGACCAATCATTTACATTTCTCAGTCATAAAATTCATAGCTATGAACTATTATTTCAACATTAAGTAACTTTCGTCATTTTTAAATTATATCGACCATTTTCTTCGTTTGCACAGCTGCCAACTTGACCAACTTCTATTGAAAAGTTGATAATTATAATGTACATTATACTTTCGGGGTTTATTCATGTACCTATTCACTACCTATTCTTAAATGTCTCATCAAATTTTGGCATCAACGACATTGTGGTTAGCAAGACCGCAGATAGACCGTTACTAATGTAATGAGTTCTAAATGTGTCCTTTCTCTACAAATACTCCTTTGAATTTAGAGAATATACTTCATTGATACTAAAAAACTAGCCATTCAGTCCCGTACACAGTGGTTCTATTGTAGAATAGAAGGTAAGTGTATTTGGAATCGAACAAAATACATAAAGAACTGTTTAAGTAATTACAGTGGTTACATAATTTTATCTACTCTAAAATATTCATACGTCATGAATTGTTTTAGTCAGGATCGCCATAGCCTTGTCGGTATCATAATTGTTTCAAATTTCAATGCGTAGAATTAATAATTAAACAATTTATTGAAGGTTTTTCTTTTGATAGACGCATTTTGTACCATTTCTATCCATCTTTTGCTAAAAAAGTTCCAAAACGTAAATTAGTTAAAGATTTGTTCAGGTCACCGAGTACCTAGTTCTAATGTCACTAGAGTTCTAATTTCTAATGTCATTCTGGTTGTTCGGAGACTATTCGGCCTAACCATCGCGGCGATCGCTGTGCTCTTATTGGCCGGCCCAAGATCGCGCTTAACGCTAGTGGCTTTTTCCTCTATGGTCCAGGTACAGATTCGTGTGTCCTGCCCCTGCCTACTCTTTTAGAGCCCCCGCACACTGGCCACTCAGTAGCGGCCACACTGGAGCGTCTAGTGGCCGCCACAAGCTTCGGACGCGTTTCTCCATACATTTTATACTGCATCGGCGCACACCGAGCGTTTGAGTGGCCGCGTCCGAGCCACAAGCTGCGGGAGTCGATCGCGCTCGCTACTTGTGGCCGCGTTTTGTCTTTCGACTCGCGCGCACACACGGCCACAGACGCCGTCTTCTCTCCGCCCCAATAAAGATAACATTTTAATTATTGAAAAGCAATTTGTGCTGTCCATTTTCATTGCGAGAAGTTAAAATTGGATGAACCCAGTAACGCCTATGAGTTGGACGTCGATGGTTCCGAATTCGGCGACGTTTTCTACGTCTTAGTATATATCATCCAGCCTATATACGTCCCACTGCAGGGCACAGGCCTCCTCTCAATATGAGAGGGCTGGGGCTATAGTTCCCACGCGTCTTAGTATAATAAGCTAAAATAATGAAATCAAAAGAGCGTCATTTTTAACAAACACACGTCCGTTCTATCGAGCTAAGTGCGGTGCAGTGTCTCGTTACTTGCCGCAAGAGGCCACATCCACTAGTGGCTGCATCCAGCCACCAGTGGCTGCCACCGGTGGCGGCGTGTAGTGGTCTGACTGAACCACTGGTGGTCGCGTTTAGTGGCGGCGCTTAGTGGCCATAATGTGCGGGGGCCCTTAGGAAACACTGGCGTTAGTCGAGATATTTATGTGTTATTTAACCCATTTTCAATGGTCAGATTGACTTAAAATTTGGTGTTGACATGTAAAGTGAATTACAGTGCAAGTAGAGTGAATAAAAAGTACGACAATAATAAATATTTACTTTAAACAGGTTCTCATTATTAAAAGCCTTGATTACAAACCTTATTGAGAGATAAGTCTGCGTTCCTTAATCAATAGTCCCTATCATCGTCCAATAAACGTCCATAGAATACGATCGTATTATAACATTAACTATGTAGAGATCAGTTACCACCAGCAATAAAAATGGCTGCCGTATTGTCCCTTGAGTGATTTTTCCTGTATCGAGGTTTTATTATGACAGGCATCGACATCATGATTATGTATTGTTTCGAGCACCGGGAAACAGTTAATGGCGTTTTATATTTATTACATTCGTCCTGACCAATCTGACAGCGTATCAGGGCAATTTCATTAATGGATGTAGATCTATCTAGTTGGTGAATCAACTTTCCAGCCCTCAATTTGACTGTTGGTCAGATTTAACAAGTGAAATAGAGTAACTAATGATGTCGGTAGTAGATGGTTTTATACTTACTATTGAAAAAATTGGATGAGATGAGATGGACCGACCAGATAAAGGCCAGTCTGTCAGCCACGGTCAATGAATTCTCAAGAAAAACAGCTCTGAGAGACGAGTGGCGACGTATAGTCAAAGGAGTCACTCAAAATCCTACGTAAACATAATGGCCACGACCACAAAGAGTGTACCGAGAAAGAAGAGAAGAGATTGAAGAAATTATCCGTGTGGTGTCGGGCTTAGAATAACGCCTCCTTTCTTCCGTGGTTGTCGTAAGAGGCAACTAAGGAAATAGATAAGACGACAGGTTACCTGCTTCTATTATCAATCCTAAAACATGTTAAAAATAGTCTCGAAACTTAAAATAGTCATGGTTTTGACTATGTATCGCTTTTTGTGCTTTGCCTACCCCATTAGGGAATATAGGATTGATTTTTATGTTCATGTATGACTAGGTCAACGACATACTCACAAAATACAAGAAAAGGTTAATTCTAAGAAAGCAGTGAGGTCACTTACCCTAAAAGGTGTGTATTTCCTCTTTAGAGTCACACCTCGTCCCAGCTCACGCTGCACCCACCGCTTCACCGACGCCTATTGTTAAAAGTTCAAGATAATATTTGTTTTTTACGTGCGAAGAACTTTTTTTTAATTGGCTACAGTGTAATATTTAATAACCGTGCGGTGTCGGATTTAGTATAGGATCTCTACATTTCTTCCGTGGATGTCGTAAGAGGCGACTATATGCTACTTTAGGTGATGAGCTAGCAACTTATCACTATTATACCTCTTATCTAACTTGGAACCTAAAAGTTACGATGCAAGTGGTATCAATGCATGAAATACTTAAGAGCACCACTTCTCCATACAAACGTAGTCCCCTGTTTTCTCCGTGAATAATCTGAATAATGACATTTATGTATCTATCCTCTTAATCATAGTATTGTCTAGCGTCTCTTGTGGTTCGCCTATCCCATTTAGGAATACTGGCGTGATATATGTAGGTCAAAATCAGTCACTACGGCCGATTTGCACCAACTCGTGTTAAAATTTAGTTTGACGTTCGTTGGGATTAACGTCAGTATCCATATTGTCTGACGGAACGTAACACCGAGTTAGTTCTAACCTACATCGGTGCGAGCTCGGCCAAGCGTTTGATAAATCGGATATCCCGTGTGGTGTCGGGTTTAGAAAAACACCTCTCCATTTCTTCCGTGTGTGTTGTATACCACTAGGGAAATGGGTTAACTTACACCATTTTAGGTGATAGGCTAGCAAACTGTATCTATTATACCGGGCAACTTAACACGTTCCGTGTCCGAAGTCCCCCAATGTGGGGACACAAAGATTTTTTTCACAAATGCATGCTCCCACTATGGTGCCACAGTTTCATACACAGATGCACAATTGGACTTGTGAATGTGTTAAAACTCAAATACAAAACTGACTGCGCGATGACGCAAACTGACTCCTGATGATGGGTCACGGATTGGCTCGAAACTAGCTAATTTCGATATAAAAAAAATATTCGTTTATTTCATCATGAGTGAGTCTCACGATAGTTTTATGTCCAGAAACAAAAACTAGAAATGGCCACCGAACATGAAATACCTAGTCAGTAATTTGTGTGCTCTGCCTGCCCCATCAAAAAATGCAGGCATTGTATGCAAGTACGTATGTATATTCATTGAGAACTAAGTTCATGGCATTATTTTATCACAATGCCAAGACAATGCCGAGTCAGTAGCTTGTAAATTATAACAAGAGAGAGCCTTACGCGGAGATATCTTCTGAATGGCTTTACGCTTTCTTGTACCGCTCGCACTCGAAACTGACTTTCGCTCGCGACATTTACTGTTTCGCTTAACAATGGGCGCGCTCGACGAGCGATCAAGATAGTAAAAATAAATATTTGAATCGTATTTAGCTAGCGTCTCGCGATAAGTTTGTTTTTATGCGTGGCTTTATCTCTGCAATTATTTAATAACGAATTGTATTCGGAGATGCTTGTCGCGAAGGGCCAAATCCTTTCCTATCTACATACGAGGAATAGGGCTGTTTATATTTATACGTATGTAGGATGTATGTGCTATAAAAGGAATTTGGATGATGGTTGCAACGCCGTTGTGTATACTAAATTGCGAAGCGTTTTAGAAATCGCAAACATTAATTGAATGACATGTAGGGCGAACTCGAGTTAATACGTGACTCGTTTAATTCTACCGTACCTATTCAGTGTTTTATTTTAAGTAGAGTTTACACGGGGTAAACCAAAGCTTTGAATTGGTTAAACTTGCCTTTTTATATAAATGGGTTGGTTGTGTACTAGAGCGCTTTTTCAACAATTTACTAAAACGCTAATGTCAAAAGATTCTAAGGGCTCTTATCTATTATTATTTTGGTAACAACCGACAGGTGACACTATAATACCTCTTCCAGAAGTGGCTTCAAAATATGAAATAGTCATGTTCGAAAAAAAACTTCGTTGATTGCACCCATCCTCAGAGTCGCTCACACTCTCGTGCATCAATCCGTTAATTTGTACAACAACCTACCTAAAGAACCTGTCTATATCTCTACTCGCGCCCTGTCGTGCTAAGGGTACAGCACAATGTAAACTATTGCATTGAATTGAATTTTGTTTGTTGTGACTACCCTATTTTGTAACATAGGCGTGATTGTTTTTACTGTTACAACAGCGCTTTTTAGGTATGGTCGAACCGATTTCTGGTCCATCACAGAAAGTTGTCACAATACCGTAACAAAGCTTTCTTTTGTCGAGCAATCCAACGTCACTATGACGTTAACTGGAAAGAAGTTCTATGGTGGGTCAGGAATCAAATAGTTCGAGTCTACGTGAGCACTGATATAGAAGCATAATGAATAACAATGAATGCTGGCCACAAACAAGGACATTAAACAAAATGTAACTGGATTCGGGCGCGGAGTTTCCAATTCGGGAAACCGAGAAGTTTCGATAGAATGAGTTTCGGCTGATTCGTTCCCAACTATATGTTAAACAAATCACTACCACGCTCCACCCGTCTTTCATTTCATTAGAGACGGTGGATGAGACAAATTTAAACAGAGTTGCAAACAAATACACAATTAATGTATGCTAAGTAACATTGTTTACAGTGGTTATTGTTAAGTAGGATATTTTTTCAACTTTGACCTTAGATGTTAAAAAATTACTTATGTTCTTTTTTTTTTAAATATCCGAATTCTTACTACATTTGTCTAGCCCTTTAATTCTTATGAAAGAGCGTTTACTGAAATAAATAAGTACAATTATAATACAATGCTATTTAAGTATTGAACACCGAACAAAAGTAAGGAAAGGAAATAAGTCAAGATATATTTTAGCCCACAGTCTAGCAACTTGTCACTATTGTACCTCTGAACTTAAGATCTAAAAATATACTAGCAGTGAGACGAAACGTGAAATAGTTATGGTTTTATCTTAGTAGCGTTTCGTGCGCTCTGCCTACACTACTTGGGAAACTGGCGTGATATAGTTATGAAAACAAAACAATTCCATTTGGATCAGACACAGAAATCAGAAAGCATGGAGACACACTAGACGGCTCTTGGTATTTCCATGCTACAGATCGCTATGTGTTGCCATGCCTTAGAAACCCATGGCAACACATAGCGATATAATCTATGTTCTAAATATACCAAGCAGAAGATTTTGGGTTCAAACCCAAAACTTCGAAGTATTCGGGGGTGAAAACATATAATATACTGAATAGTATGTATGGTTCCAGACTAGACCCGCGTTAGAGTTCTAAGTAAAGCAGTTTTTGAGATTGACAAATATAAATTGATAAAAGCAATACTGGAAATTTTCGTCAAGGCCGTATGCTAGGGCAAGTTTAAATATTTACAGGTCTTTATGACGCTAAATATAGTGGAAGGAAATGATTGACAAAGGTAGGGTAACGACCCTTTTGTATATTCATAATTTTGATCGGAAATCAAATCTTCCTACTTCCCCTGCCAACTAAAACCATTTATTTTCGTTTTGTTATTTTTGTTACTTTATAATTGTTTCGTTAGAAATCAAATTCATAATCATAATTATATTAACTTGACTGAACCTAAGCAGAGTAAACAAAGTCTGAGTTGAATAATTTCCAAATAGATTAGTAGGATCCACCTGCTACTACGTAAAATGTAAATTATTAGACCTAATGCAGTCTGTATGTTATTTAAATTTACTTTTAGTAGGTACTTAAAAATGATCAAAAATATTTCGAAAGATTTCGGCAGATAAATTTAATAGTAAATGATGATTGACGCATAGTATTCTGACTCTTCCGATGCAGTTTATCTGTCCAATTATTTTTACGAACGCATTCGCGATTTCTCATCGTCCGCTGAGCAAAAAAAAACTAATAGTACATTTTAACATATACATATAGCGGAACCAATTTTAAAAACAAAAATATAATTATCATAACTAATTTCAAAACAGCGTCTTATTACACAATTTTACGAAATCAAACGTTTGTGTGTTAATTTTCGTCAAATTACAATAGAAAAATAACAAAAAGCTACAGATGCATGGCATCAAATAAATCGCATTCATACCTCCCTTGTACCTAGGGTTGCCAACTTTTTTTACAAGAAATAAAGTATATTCAGGTCTATGAAGATTATTGAACAGTATTTTAGAAAAACGAACAGTATTTTACCTATTTATACATACATACATATTCTCACGCCTGTGTTCCCATGAGGGGTAGGCAGCGCACATGAATTAAAAAATCCAGTGCCACGTTTAGCAAATTCAGGGTAACCAGATGGTTAAACGTGATATTGCAGTGACAGGTTGCTAGCCCATCGCCCACAATACACTAACCCTTTCCCAGAGTCGACTCTTACGACACCCACGGGAAGAAAGGGGGAGGTGCTATTCTAATCCGGCACCACACGGGAATATATTATTACCACCAATTTATTGTTGATGTTATTGATAATGTTGACTTGATGCTGAAAACAGTATTTTGTATACTTTTTTTTTGTCAAACAGTAAACAGTATAATTTAGTGAAAAACAGTATAATACTGTTCAAAACAGTATAGTTGGCAACCCTACTTGTACCCACCATTTTACTAAAGCACGTTGCATCAGAATCGAAAATCATGCCTTAATAAAATATCAGTGTTTCTTATTGCCTTTCTTTACGGCCTGCCTTTTGTATTGATCGGACGACGCGTCTAAGTGCCGCCGCTGGCCCATTCAGTCCACCTCGGGTCTGGTTCTCATAAAAAAATGAATTGAACGGAAATGAAATAAAGCTAACCGGTTTTCTTGGAGCCCTGTCGTATTCGGTGCGTCTCCTCGCCGACGCCAACTTTGCTTGAATATTTTATTTTTTATTCCGGTCTCGACCGAGCGGGCCTCAGTTCATGTTTACTACAAAAATATTGATCGCATTAAAGATTAAACGCTGGTCTTTACTTAGGAGCTAGAAAGGAAACGTGACGCGTTTGGACCTGGCTCTATGTGTACCTAGTAATTGCGTAGCCCTTGTTCAATGCTATGGAAAGTTTTAGTTTGTTAGAAAATATATTTACGTAGCTTGGCCATCTGCTGACCGAAATACAGTTCTTAGGTACAGTCGAACCAATTGATTCCCGTCCCACCATAGAACTTATTTACAGTTCACATCATACTGACATTTCACTACTCTATACTCTATAAAGGAACAGTTTATTGCGTTTACTATGACAATTTCCTACGGTTGGTCAAGAATCGAATGGTTCGATCGCACATGGCTCGCTAAGAAGAAAATTTGGCTAAACAGAATAGTTTAATGTTTTTAAATCTTCGTGATTCTTTTTGATTTATAGATAACGCGGTACTTAATCACTTATGATTTTAATTACCTCCAAATGGTTAAATTTGATAACTTAATAAAAAACTGAGAGCTGAAACTCACTAATACATAGTAGGTACCTATAGGTACAAACCAAAGTCTAATGGATAAGGTTCTAGATAATGGTAAAGTTCTTGAGAAGGCTCTTGACATTTGACATTTGATATTTCAGTTTTTCATGGAAGCTAGCGACGCAGTAAGTGGAAGTAATAAGTAGCTGACTAGACAGCAGCCTAGAAAAATATGTAGTAAATAGAGAATTGAGAGAAAAGAAATAGGCATTTCACTAAAACGACAGTAGAAACTACGAATGACTTCCCGTGATTCTCCCAGCAGCTCATTGGTAATTTTTCTCGCTCTGTTGAACAATCTCTGCGTTCATTATCTTAGATCTGGCATGTTGGCATTGTTTGTGAGCGTGGGATGGGATGAATGCTGTTGGGCGTCAAACTCAATAAGCCGGCCCAACTCTACGGGATTGGTTAACCTATCTTTACGTACTGCATATTTAAATGTTCGGATATTTTTGTGGACACTGACAGCCTTTTAGGCCTCGCCACGGACGCCATTTTTGCATTTAATTTAGGTTAAGTATTTTTAGTTTTTAATGTTTGAATCTTCGTTGATGTTAGTTAACTAACAATACATACTTCATTGAAAAACAAAATGTAAAGTTACGTATCTTAACTGTATGAGTACAAATGTTAATCCAACGGCATAAAAAGTAGTTGAAATTCCTAAAACACGGTTGAATTTTAATCTGCCCTTTGAGTAAGATTTATTAAAAATGAAATGGCTCCAGCTTTTTCTATAGAGAAGTAGTATACCTATGCCAATATGCCTGTCAATTTCTTATCTATTGTATGGGAAATGAACGTATTTTAACTAGCGAGAGGAACACTTCCAGTCACAAATGCAGTCATTTGATGGCAGGCTCAAATGAAAACCGACATAAATTAGGTCAACAAAAATAAAACAAAGAAATAGTTCGACAGTCGCCCTGTTTAATATTTCCAGTTAAGTATTCTTATTTTCTTTCAACATAAAATTTACACATATAATTATTATCATACATCGAACAACATTCATCGTGTAATAACATTATTTTACATTTAGTTTGACAGGAATTCAACATCTTTGGATAATAATGTCCGTGTACTTGTTACACATCACTATGTTAGGCTTTAACGTATCATCATCGTCAACGTATGAGGGTTCAATTCCAACAATGAAGAAATCTTTAAACTTTATTTAATTATTTGGCGATCGTAGTCATTAGTCATTACCTTTCCATACCATATCACGTTAATAATATATATTACACTTAGATTCATCCTTCAACTAATCAGTCGCGGATCCTCACATCGGGACCCAAAGTAACTTTCCAAATACTTATCTATCTACATAAATAAGTTATATCATACAAAAAATATTACACTAAGGCCTATTTAGGTATAGATAATACATACCATTCTTAATTTACGTATGAATTTACAATTCTGTCGCCTCCCCCTTAACCGTAGATATGTAACATTGCAATCTTTATAAAATCTACACGTCAGTGGCACAGCCGTCCTGGAAGCCCTCCTCGGAGGAGGGCCTCGTGATGGCGAGCGCGCGCTTGAGCGCGGCCACGGGCGGCAGCACGGGCGGCGCGCGCTGCCACACGCGCAGTGTTCGCGCCCCGGCGCCCGCGCCCGCGCCCGCGCCGCCCAGCGGCAGCCCGTAGTCCGCCGGGTACGGCGCCTCGCCCGCCGCCGGCGCCGCCGCCGCGTGCGACCGCGGAAACGTCCGGCTCGTATACCCCAGCTCCTCCTGCGACCCGTCCACACTGCAGTTCTCTATTATAGGCGTGCGGTCGTTATAGTACGCCGGTATCGCCGAACTCACAGCTCGAGCTAAATTACTAGCTTGACTCATTTTCATTTGATCCCAGAGACCAGATGGATACAGAGAATCGGAACCCTCGCGTGCGTACTCACCGCTTCCCGGTCGAGTGGCACTGTCCGGCCTCGTGCCGTTGATAAGATCGGGGTCGATGCCGGCGGAGACTGTCGGAGAAACCACTACCGGCCCGCCGGCAGTCACGAGGCTTCCCCTGCCTTCGTAGTGATTAGTTGTGTAGGGAATATCGCTTACTCTCGGGGGCTTCAGCACTGGATTACATTTGGGATCGTTGTAATTCATAGTCTCTTGCCTGTTTACCAACACTGCCCCGTGTGGTCTGTCCGCTGCGGCTGGATGTACCTCGTTGCCGGAGACGACTCTGTCTAATGTGTTTGGAGTTTTACTCTCGCATGCAGGCGGCGGGCGGAATCGTACAAACGTAATTAATAACGCCAAGGAAATTATGACAATGACTAAGAAGAGTGCTGCGCCAAGACTCGCAATTTGCGCACTTCCTAGGACAGCGATTCCGGGCCCCTGTACGATATTTACGGTGAAATTGGCCTCAGCATTGCCGCCGTTATTAGCAGCTACGCAATAAAATTCAACCGGATCGGACTCCTGTGTATTAGTCAATATAAGTGTCGATTTCTTTTTCGCTTCACCTTCTTCGAAAATATATGTCTTTTGGTGAGAGTTGAAATTACTTCCGTTCTGTAGCAAGCGGCCATTCCAATACCAGTTAATGGTTGCGCTCGGCACTGCTTCCGTCTTGCATGTGATTGTAGCGTTTGCTCCAGCAGGCGCGTTGATATATTGACTAGCGGGCAAAATTTCTGGTTTACAAGCAAACTCTTCAATAGCCAGCTCGGAAAAGGGCCGATTAGCGAGCCTCGTGGGAGCCGAACAACTGGGAGTCGATAGCAATTTTCGCTTCGCTAGCCATAATTTGAGCTCTCGCAGTCGGCAGTCGCAGGTCCAGTGATTATCAGAGAGATCAATCGCTCTTAATTTTTCCAGCCTTTCTAAGGAATTAAGTGGTAAATCACGGAGCTTGTTATGATTTAGTCGTAAAGATTCCAGCGATTTCAAATTTCTGAATGAATCGGGCGCTATTTCTCTAATGTCGCATTTGGACAAATCGAGCTTTACAACACTTCCTAAATTACTTAAAGCATCTGAATGTACTTTTAGTATTGGATTTTGAGCTAAAGTGAGATCTCTAAGGAACGGGGCATCCTTGAAACTATTGGAAGGTATCTGGGTGAGTAAATTATGAGATAGATCTAGCTCTACTAAATTAGTTAGGCCCTTGAAGGCACGATCGTCTATTTGGCCGATGCTGCAGCTCCGCAGGTAGATCCTCTGCAGGTTGACGAGGCCCGTGCGCGCGAAGGCCTCCTGCGGCAGGATCTGCAGGTTGTTGCCGGACAGGTCCAGCACCTGCGTGGCCGGGTCCACGGGCTGCGGCACGGTGATGAGCGCGCGGTCCACGCACTCCACCGTCTGCTTGCCGCCCTTCCACTTGCACTCGCACACGGCGGGACACGACCCGGGGGGAGCGATCCCGGCTATTATTGTTTTCCACATCACCACATTCACTGTCACTATAAACCACTTCATTTTCATTTTAATCCGATTCGCTTTAAATTGTCACTTTCACTGCATTTCCTCCAATCAATGTTCCGCGATATCGCTGTCACAATATCGTCTCAAATTATTACGACCGAACGTAGTTCATCACTAGGTTTGTATATCGTATCACGTCACTACTCGAAAAAGTTGGTGAGCGATACATGTCGGCACGGCACGCATACGCGGCGACTGTAAATCAACTGAGGGAGAGAGGGATCGTCTGTGTAAAAAGAACGCAACGCATGCGCTCCGGCGGCCCCCGCGCCCCTCTCTGCGGCTTCTCGGCCCAGCGCGCCGAGTGCTGAGTAGCTCCACAAGAGCCAAGTGTTGAAAGAATTCCAAAAGTGTAATTTTCTACCTGGCTGTGGCCGCGGCCGGTCCCCTGCGCCGGCCCGTCACGTTCATTCACAAATGCCTGCGCCGGCGGTGCGGCGATGCATTCGGGCCGTGACGCGCCGCCGCCGCGGAAACCGCTTCAATTGTTATGGAATCCTAAACTATTTTTGAGATCACGTCGGGATAGAATTCCAGGTAGACGACTAATTATAAACAGCCATACCGGCGACCGACGCAGGTACGCCTGACAATGTAACAGGATGTGGCGTTTAGACAAATTTTCATTCATAAACATGAATGAATAATACTAAGAAGCACGTTCGGTGTGACAAAAAAAAATGAAACAGTTTCAAATGTAAAAGCACGTAGCGGAGTAAGTTACTTATGAATGACGGAGTTGGATACTAACGAAATGCCAAGGAACTATCGTGCACTGATTGCCTTGCGGACTATAGATAGCGGTAGGCTGTGGGGTGTAGGTATCGGGGATAATAACCAGTGGGGCCGAGATACTCGGCCAACCGCAAACCGAGGTTCACCTGGAGTACATAATAGATAATAGTACGATCAGGTGTATCGATGCATATTGAATCCAAAGGGCCCTTTGTTCTTTGACAAAGTAGATATGTAAGTAGATATAATGAAGTAAAATTATCGTGTTTCTTGACAAAGCTTATTTTCTTATTAGGTATGAACTTTTATTAAAAATTCAATTAAAGAACAATAAACTAAATATTGTGCTAAATTTCTTAAGTTATAAGCTAATAGTGAACACAAAAACTTAGTAACTATGTAAATACTTATACAAATTTAATTCTTCTTTAATTTAAAATGTGCTTTATTCGACCTAGTGTCTGCTTATTTTATTTTTATTTTGACAGATTGTTTTATCACGCGTGTTCACGGTAATACATTCAAAACCGAACCTAAGTTATCTTATCATGATATAAACACTTACTTAAAAATACACAATTACAATTAAATTTCCAAAAAAACATTTTACGTATCACTCTCAATTTAGCAATTCAAAAAATTACCAACAAACAAAACAGCAACAAGACAAAAACCCAAAAGTTTTTAAAAGTATTTAGCTAATTTCAGTCGCGTTTTATGTTTGGGGCATCTTTGTCTCCCTAATTCGAGCTAAATAAAACTTTTGTTATGCAAAACCTCCGCGACAAGAACAAAGGGCCAAGTAATGATTAAATCATTAGCGAGCCGAGCCGTCCGCCGCCAGGCGGCACGCGGCTGGCACGCTCCGCCGTTTTTTGGCGCCGTCAGCCGTCAGCTGCCACAGCACCTGGACCGGCACAGCCGTCCCCACACATGCCCCCTACATACCCACATTACACTAATAAGGTTTCCATAGCTTTCTAAAACTTTATTTCACTTTCGACGGTAAATGATAGAAAGTCTCGCACGGAAGACAGAACATTAAATTTTCGGCGGATGCTATACGGTCATTAAACACAAACACAATTGTTTGATGTCCGCTCGTGCGTCTAACGGGACGTGACATGTGTGCGGAGCCAGCCGGAGTAGTATGGCTGCCACTCCTTGGAAGGTGGGTACAGACGAGATTTCTTCTGTTGAGTCGAAAAACGTGTAATTGATTTAAGATAAAATTAGAATCGTCAATGCTTAAGAAGAATACAATTATTATTTGTTCCAATTGTTTGTGTTTGAATGAAAGACAGGCTTGTGATGAATAATACAGTAAATTACTTACGTAGGCGACGACTTACTAAATTTAATGACTAAGCTTACCTACCTGTAACTGGGACGGAGGTAAGCCCTGTATAAATTTAATTGTAGTGCTGACTGAAACCAAAATAATATCCAAGACGCCCAGATTGCCGAGTAACTTTACAACAATAAACTTCAACAAACGGCTCCTTAATACAATATCAAAGTCCATGGAAACAAAGCTTTTTAACTTTCATAATATTTGGCTTTTAAAGTCCAAATACAAAGAGAAGAATACAATTTGCTGCTGACAATATCATTTGAGATGGGAGCCCCTCTCGCTTCCGTTTACATTACCGTTCACTCATCAGATGTTATCATAACAATCAAGCCCAGTTTTGAGATTCTCCGAATGTTGAATGTGTACTTAAATTGTTTCGACTTCTTTCATAATGGGTGGTGTATTTTAGTATAAACAGGAATCTATGGAGCTGGCGATTGCGGCGATCCGAATGCGCGTTGGGCCGGCGCAGAGCTGTGGGATAATTCACACGATTTCCAATTGTGTGTGCATGTCCCAACTCGCCTGAGGTGACTCCGAGTTACACAAACGACATTTCGTGAATTAATGCGTCATACGAACAGCCTTGTTAAGGACATCTGTGAGTAACGCTACTTGTGCAAATTTAAACGAAATTCGTCACTGAACTCGGAATGAACCTTGACACTGCAAAATGCCGTAACTTTTGGTATGAGCAATATGCAACCTACATCATCGAAAAAAATATAAATGGCTGTAAATATAATTTCGTTTCCCGCCATTCTCTCCGGTCTTGAACCCAGAAAGGATGTAGTCTCCTAGCTAAATTGTTTTCTTACACTCACAGCTAATGATATCATGGCACTTTTTCAACATCCTGCAATGATAATATCCTGTATGAAACCGCTTAAGATACTTGCGGACATTACTATAAGTACCTTGTACGTTGCGGATATATAACCTGAGTATAAACTTGAGTCGTGATCGTGAGTCAGTTTTGTAAAGAGGTTGCAATAAATTCAATCAGACTACATACTTTACTTTGCGTGGGATGTGAATCCCAGTGTCCGAAAACTGATATCTCTAACCGTGTAATAAATATTTGGTGAATTTTTTTAATAATTTCTATAAATGTACCATATAATTACGTCAAAATTTACATAAAATTATATTAATAACAATTTCTGGACCGTGATTATGCCAATATTCCGTTAAATAAGTTAAGATCATAGTTTCGTGAGTAGGCGTAGCGCGTCTTAATAGATTAGGTAACCTTTCCGAAACATCAAGTAGGTACCCACACAAACATTTCATTATAATCGAGAGCTAGTAATTTCGCTAAGCATATTTGATACTTGGACTAAGTAGTTGAGTTTTATTTTTTCCCAGGCTCCTAAATGACCGTAGGCGACTTCGGCAATAATTGACAATTAAACGGACACCCTAATTATAATTGTTATTAGTTAGTTCCGGCGGTCAGCGGCCGCGAAACAAGTTGCGCCAAACTTTCAATTTGGACAGTTATGCCCGTACCTACTCTTGAATAATGGATAAACTAGTCCAGCTCGCCTGTTGGGGGCAATTATATTAACTCTAATGAGGAATAAGAAAATGTGGGGAACAATTTGTTTGCATTGGCAACAAAAGACAATTAAAGTTAAGATTTTCGTAAAACAACAAAATTGATACAATACTCTAAACAGAACACAAAACTCGCTGCATTAAAGTCTCCAATGGAAATATACATCCAAAATAAATTCAGTTTAACATTTGGTAGTGTTAGGAAACGGGTCGTCTTTAATTAAACCAACTATGGATATTATTATATGGGTAGTCCGTGGCAAATGCGACATTTTAGTTATTCTGTGCTTCTGAAATGAGGTCAAAGACCGCCTAGTGCGATAATGACTTGATTAGCTGCGGAATACGAACCCGCGAGTCTCTACTTCGGGCTTACTTAATGTAATTCCGCTCGAACCATTGAGCACTATGCCTTTGAAAGGGACATTATTGGATAATTCTGAAGGCTCGAGTCTCTGGACTCTCATAACACAAAGCCATACAGAGCTTATATCCGTCTAATGTTTGAAATTCCATTTGATTGCGTTAATTGCTTGGAAATCTGATTATTTTTAACAATATCCCGCCCGCGTGTATTGCCTGTTCGCCCGGACATTAAGGGCGGATAACTGCCATTCGACTTGACCCATTGTGCTTCTGTAGGTAGCTATTTCGTTAGAAGTATATTGAGGATAATCTAAGCGAGAAAGCAATTTCAGAATATCCTGTTTAAGATCTGAGGGCAACCGACGCGATAAGACGGGTAATGGCGCAGGTCGCTACTCGGTAAATTAAAAAGCACGGACCAACTTCGGCCTCGCCTCGCCACCCCGTGGAATTGCGCTGGCCATTTGCATTTTCCTACATGAGATGAGGTTTTTTTTCAATTCAGAATGAAGCAAGTAAGCGCTTCACTCTCCCTCGCTTTTTAAATTTCAGGCATTTTTATCGAGTTTTAAGTGCTTCTCTTTCTGCTACGATGTTGAGCCTGAAAGGCCTTTGGGATTGAATGTTATCTTTTAATTTTGTATGCCGCGCCTAACTGTATTTATGTATAACCAACTACCAACTGTTGGCTATTTCTAATTCGCAAATTTCAGTTTTTTGATCTTAGCAAATTAAAAAAAAATGTTCGACAGTGTATTTAGAAAACTTTAAAAAATAAATGAAAATTCAAAAAGCAGAGTAACGTCGTAACTTTACACGACTTTTCGATTGTTGTCTTTAATTTTGCAGTAGTAGGGCATATAATTTAGGCAGGTGGGTAATTCTTAAAAATAATCATTCCCCTAGCTTTAGTTATTTAAAAAAAATATCGATCTATTTGTAACAAAGTACGATTTTGATTAAATTCGTAATAATGTCCCTTGAATGGGAATCACTTTCTGTCAATTTGTCTATAATTAAGTTAAAAATTACATTTATTATGTTATGCCAGGGGAATGAGGAATCTCAAGAATTACCCAGGTAGGTAGGTACGTATAGTAAAAAATAAATTGAGTTGCGATTCGCTTCCGACGGTGCTGTATGAGCAGGTAGTATTTACCTGCAGCAACCTCATTCATTCTACCGTTAATTTTACTTGTTTATTATAAAACCATTATAAAACAGTATTTTTCCTAGAAATTGCATGTGTGTTATTCGACGCTTTTTATCTTATATTAAATCTCAATTTGTCTATAATTAAGTTAAAAATTATATTTATTATGTTATGCCAGGGGAAGGAGGAATCTCAAGAATTACCCAGGTAGGTACACTATAGTAAATAATTTTAAACAAAAAAAACTGACTTCAAATTAGCAATATTTTGAAAGTATTCTGTTTACTGAATGTAAAATCTTGACTTCATCAACAAATTACCGAAAACGCCGTACATCTCCATATAAAATTTGAAGAGTTCCCTCGATTTCTCCAAGATTCCATCATCAGATCCTGGTTTCGTTCCAATGGGACCAATTTCGAGTTATACCCTTTCGATTAAAAAAAAATATTTGAAAATCGGTCCACGGGTTATCGAGATATCGAGTAACATACACACAAAAAAAAAAAAAGAAAAAAAAAAACGGCGCTGTATGAGCAGGTAGTATTTACCTGCAGCAACCTCACATAAATTCATTCTACCGTTAATTTTGCTTGTTTATTACAAAACCATTATAAAACAGTAGTTTTCCTAGAAATTGCATGTGTGTTATTCGACGCTTTTTATCTTATATTAAATCTCAACAACACCACTTGCCACGCTACCTAATATTTAAACACTTTTGTGAAAGTGTTATTGGATTATGAATTTATGGGGACCTCATGTATCTAGCAAAGCGGTAACAACCAGCATATTCTGTTGAAATATGAGCGCAATGCACAATCCAACCGAAACAGAATGCACAGGCATCATCCCTCAGCAGCCATTGAACAAATGGGACCCGCAGTCCAGCGCTGGGAAAGTGACTTGAAATGAAAAGAAATAACAATTTAAATCCTTTGCTGCACTCATTACGTTTTTCCATTACAAGTGTGGCAACAAAGTTTACCCGTGTCATGTCGGGTTTAAAATAACGCGTCTTAATTTTTTCAGCGGATTTCCTAAGAGGTTAATAAGCAGATTATGTTTAGGTATGCCGTAGGCGATAGGCTAGCAACCTGTCACTAATACTTCATTCATCTATGTTAATATCTAAAACTATTCAGGCTGTGAAGCGTGGAATAGTCCCGACTCTGTATATGTAGCGTTTCGTATACTCTACCTACTCCATTTGGGAATACAGGTGTGATATACACACATATAATATGTATTCTAGGAACTAAAAAGCATGTCCTCACGAGTGTGAATTAAAATTGGACTGTGGGTGTTGCCGGTTCAACTTTAGTTTCTATCGACTGCTCTGAATGTGGCGTGTTTTCGGATATCGGCACTGCACACTGCACTTTGGTTGCGCAAACTGCCGCGGCAAAAGCTGCTACAAAGCGACTCTCTTTATTTAGCTAACTAGTCACTCGGCCTTTGGCTACTCTTTGTCCAGCACGAAACCAAAGAATATAAATTCAACCAGACTGGACGTTTTGGGACTATCTACTGTATTATGTAAAACCACGGAACAAAAGGTTACAGCTGTAGACAGCAGCAACGCAGTAATATTTCTCAATTTCACAAAAACTCGCCTAACTAATTAAGAAATTTATTAAATAATTATTACGTTCAAGGAAACACTGCTAGTAGCTATGTTTTACACTTAGCGTGGAATAACTAAATTTGCATGTTTTTTTGTGTAGGTAAATATATTAATTTTGATTTGAACTAACATTGTCCCTCCTCAGTCCCCGACATGTGTAACTAGCAATGATTAAATATTGTTATAAGTTATAACGTACGGATTGTTAACAGTATTTAGTCAATAGAATGATGTCACTTAGCATTTCTACAGAGTTAACGGAAACATTTACTGAAAAATAAATATATACTTACATATTAAGATAACACCCGTGTGGTGCCGGGTTAGAATAGCACCACCCCCTTTCTTCCCGTGGGTGTCGTAAGAGCTGACTCTGGGAAAGGGTTAGTGTATTGTGGGCGATGAGCTAGCAACCTGTCACTGCAATATCACGTTTAACCATCTGGTTATGAAATTGGTAAACGTGGCACTGGATTTTTTAATTCATGTGCTCTGCCTACCCGTTGGGAATACTGGCGTGAGAATATGTATTCTATGTATATTAAGATAATAATTAAGTCACGTCTGTATTCTCAGGTCACCAGACAATATACCAGAAATAAAAAATACAGTTTCCTTTTATTTTAATGTGTAGAGAATCTCAGAAAACCCTATCTCGTCTATTAAAAAGCGACAACAAAATGTATTGCCTCTGACATGTGTATCCGATTTAGAAAAACACGGCATTACGTATTTTTTAACAAGTTAGGGTAAAACTGAACTGACTTCTTAGAAACTCCAACATCTTCCCGAATCAATACTTGAAAATTGCGCTTTGTTTCTGTTACCCACAAGTTTGTTCTTACACTGAAACTAATCTGGAGCTGCCGTTGCCTCCGGCTTGTTTCATTAAAATTATAATACACTCACAAGCATTACTATTGGGTCTTTATTGCTTATGATATTGGAGATTTTTCTTTCGTACTTCTGTCGTCATGTCCGTTATATATATCAGACAGGAGATTATTCAATATTACACAATGTTTTGACTTCACTGAGCGAATTTTGACTGTCATAAATCGTACTAATTAATTAAAGTACGAAAAAACTGGTCAAGTATCAAACACATTTATTTTTGTTTACAGAATTTTGCATTACAAAATGCTGCATTAGTTTTAAAGAACGGTCAATTTAATTTCATATTTACAATTTCATTAGATTGATTTTCGTATTGTTCGTTGTTCTTTGCGAAGTAGGTAAAAATTTAAGATGTAGTTCAAAAATAGGTCACGCATGGCTAGTTAACAAGTACCAAAATAAAAATATTTTTGTTTAGGTTTTAGTCGACCGTTTATTCTTCTATTACGCAACTTTCGATATCGATAAAAAAATAATTCTAACACACTAGAGTTAGAATCTACTAAGATTGCGACAGACTTTTGTTTTGCCATGGCCACGGGCTGTACATGTACCTATAGACTTACATTCCAAAAGGATCTTTATAGTTCATAGTTGACTATTTTTCCTCCCCCACGAAGGCAGTTCCGCGAGCCCGCCAAGGCAAGCAAATTATGTTTTGATAAGTTGAATGTCGTGCTAATGACGTCGGCGCCGCAGAGCCGCTGATTGATATGTCGGAGCACATCGCGGTATCGAGTAGAGGCTTTCAGGACACGCTTCACGCCCAATTTTCTTCATTATCGCTGATGGCTTTAAGTAATTTAATTCCTTCCAAATTACATCGAATAAACATTGTTTACTTCATCCGCTTGTAGTGTGAGCCTGACCGTTTAAATTTGAGGTGTTGCCATTCCGGGACAGCAGGAAATATTTTTTGGTGCACTGCAACACTCGTAGACTTGTCAACCAATGTTTAAATAAAAATCACAAGAATTTTGTTTTTTAGTTAGTTTTCCGCATCGTCGATGGTTAAATGTCATAATACATTATTTGATACATTAAGCCTAAATTAAGAGGGCGCACACATTTTTTACGTACGTAATATAAGATCAGGTGGGGGAAGAGAAATTCAGGGGCAGGGCAGGGGTAAGA
>BHDV01005045.1:80389-153449 GCA_005406045.1 Adoxophyes honmai
CAAAGATACCAAGAATATGCTGAAAGTCTAAGATGAAAGTGAAGCCACGCACTGCCGTGATATGAAATTCGTTGGCGGTTATACCTATCGTGAAAGTTGCGCTGGGTCTTAATTAATACAATACTCTAAACAGAACACAAAATTCACTGCATTAAAGTCTCGAATGGAAATTTTCATCCAAAATAAATCCAGTTTAACATTTGGTAGTGATAGGAAACGGTTCGTCTTTAATTAAACCAACTATGGATATTATTATATGGGTAGTCCGTGGCAAATGCGACATTTTAGTTATTCTGTGCTTCTGAAATGAGGTCAAAGACCGCCTAGTGCGATAATGACTTGATTAGCTGAGGAATACGAACCCGCGAGTCTCTACTTCGGGCTTACTTAATGTAATTCCGCTCGAACCATTGAGCACTATGCCTTTGAAAGGGACATTATTGGATAATTCTGAAGGCTCGAGTCTCTGGACTCTCATAACACAAAGCCATACAGAGCTTATATCCGTCTAATGTTTGAAATTCCATTTGATTGCGTTAATTGCTTGGAAATCTGATTATTTTTAACAATATCCCGCGTGTATTGCCTGTTCGACCGGACATTAAGGGCGGATAACTGCCATTCGACTTGACCCATTGTGCTTCTGTAGGTAGCTATTTCGTTAGAAGTATATTGAGGATAATCTAAGCGAGAAAGCAATTTCAGAATATCCTGTTTAAGATCTGAGGGCAACCGACGCGATAAGACGGGTAATGGCGCAGGTCGCTACTCGGTAAATTAAAAAGCACGGACCAACTTCGGCCTCGCCTCGCCACCCCGTGGAATTGCGCTGGCCATTTGCATTTTCCTACATGAGATGAGGTTTTTTTTCAATTCAGAATGAAGCAAGTAAGCGCTTCACTCTCCCTCGCTTTTTAAATTTCAGGCATTTTTATCGAGTTTTAAGTGCTTCTCTTTCTGCTACGATGTTGAGCCTGAAAGGCCTTTGGGATTGAATGTTATCTTTTAATTTTGTATGCCGCTCCTAACTGTATTTATGTATAACCAACTACCAACTGTCGGCTACTTCGAATTCGCAAATTTCAGTTTTTTGATCTTAGCAAATTAAAAAAAAATGTTCGACAGTGTATTTAGAAACCTTTAAAAATATATGAAATAAAAAAAAAACTCCGTAACGTCGTAACTATACACGACTTTTCGATTGGTGGGTAATTCTTGAAAATAATCATTCCCCTAGCTCTACTTATTTTGAAAAAAATATCGATCTATTTGTAACAAAGTACGATTTTGATTAAATTCGTAATAATGTCCCTTGAATGGGAATCACTTTCTGTCAATTTCTCTATAATTAAGTTAAAAATTATATTTAGTACTAGCTGTGCCCGCGACTCCGTCCGCGTGGAATAGTGACTTTGGGTAATTTTTCCCGTTTTTCCCACATTTTGCTGTGTTTCTTCGCTCCTACTGGTTGCAGCGTGATGTTATATAGCCTAAAGCCTTCTTTGATAAATCGTCTATCCAACACAAAAATATTCCTGAGAAAAGCGCGTTCAAACAAACAAACAAACATACAAACAAACAAACTCTTCTGCTTTATAATATTAAGTATAGATGTTATGCCGGGGGAATGAGGAGTCTCAAGAATTACCCAGGTAGGTACATATAATAAAAAATAAATTGAGTTGCGATTCGCTTCCGACGGTGCTGTATGAGCAGGTAGTATTTACCTGCAGCAACCTCATTCATTCTACCGTTAATTTTACTTGTTTATTATAAAACCATTATAAAACAGTATTTTCCTAGAAATAGCATGTGTGTTATTCGACGCTTTTTATCTTATATTAAATCTCAACAACACCACTTGCCACGCTACCTAATATTTAAACACTTTTGTGAAAGTGCTATTGGATTAGTTATTTATGGGAGCCTCATGTATCTGGTAAAGCGGTAACAACCAGCATATTCTGTTGAAATATGAGCGCAATGCACAATCCAACCGAAACAGAATGCACAGGCATCATCCCTCAGCAGCCACTGAACAAATGGGACCCGCAGTCCAGCGCTGGGAAAGTGACTTGAAATGAAAAGAAATAACGATTTAAATCCTATGGCAGGATGCCTCAATAAGTTTTTCTTTTATAAGTGTGACAAAAAGGAGGAGGCTGAGAGGAGCCCTGTGCCCTGCAGTGGGACGTATATAGGCTGGATGATGATGATGATGATAAGAGTGACAAAAAGGTTTACCCGTGTCACGTCGGGTTTAAAATAAAACGTCTTAATTTTTTCAGTAGAAGTCCTAAGAGGTTAATAAGCAGATTATGTTTAGGTATGCCGTAGGCGATAGGCTAGCAACCTGTCACTCATACTTCATTCATCTATGTTAATATCTAAAACTATTCAGGCTGTGAAGCGTGGAATAGTCCCGACTCTGTATATGTAGCGTTTCGTATACTCTACCTACTCCATTTGGGAATACAGGTGTGATATACACACATATAATATGTATTCTAGGAACTAAAAAGCATGTCCTCACGAGTGTGAATTAAAATTGGACTGTTGGTGTTGCCGGTTCAACTTTAGTTTCTATCGACTGCTCTGAATGTGGCGTGTTTTCGGATATCGGCACTGCACACTGCACTTTGGTTGCGCAAACTGCCGCGGCAAAAGCTGCTACAAAGCGACTCTCTTTATTTAGCTAACTAGTCACTCGGCCTTTGGCTACTCTTTGTCCAGCACGAAACCAAAGAATATAAATTCAACCAGACTGGACGTTTTGGGATCTACTATATCACTACATACATACATACATATTCTCACGCCAGTATTCCCATGAGGGGTAGGCAGAGCACATGAATTCAAAAAATCCAATGCCAAGTTTAGCTAATTCGGGGTAACCAGATGGTTAAACGTGATATTGCAGTGACAAGTTGCTAGCCCATCGCCCACAGTACACTTACCCTTTCCCAGAGTCGACTATTACGACACCCACGGGAAGAAAGGGGGAGGTGCTATTCTAACCCGGTACCACACGGGCCACTATACTACTAATCTACTGTATTATGTGAAACCACGGAACAAAAGGTTACAGCTGTTGACAGCAGCAACGCAGTAATATTTCTCAATTTCACAAAAACGTAGCTCCAAGCCGAACTCGCCTAACTAATTAAGAAATTTAATAAATAATTATTATGTTCAAGGAAACACTGCTAGTAGCTAGTAGCTATGTTTTACACTCAGCGTGGAATAACTAAATTTGCATGTTTTTTTTAGTGTAGGTAAATATAATTAATTTTGATTTGAAATAACACTGTCCCTCCTCAGTCCCCGACATGAGTAACTAACAATGATTAAATATTGTTATAAGGTACGGATTGTTAACAGTATTTAGTCAATGATGTCTCTTAGCATTTCTACAGAGTTAACGGAAACATTTACTGAAAAATAAATAATATAATATACTTACATAAAGTCACGCCTGTATTCTCAAACATTTCACATTTATAATATTAGTAGGAGGTTACCAGATAATACTTATACCAGAAATGAAAAATACAGTTTCCTCTTATTTTAATGTGTAGAGAATCTCAGAAAACCCAATCTCGTCTATTAAAAAGCGACAACAAAATGTATTGCCGCTGACATGACAATGTGTATCCGATTTAGAAAGACACGGCATTACGTATTTTTTAACAAGTTAAGGTAAAACTGAACTGACTTCTTAGAAACTCCAACATCTTCCCGAATCAATACTTGAAAATTGCGCTTTGTTTCTGTTACCCACAAGTTTGTTCTTACACTGAAACTAATCTGGAGCTGCCGTTGCCTCCGGCTTGTTTCATTAAAATTATAATACACTCACAAGCATTACTATTGGGTCTTTATTGCTTATGATATTGGAGATTTTTCTTTCGTACTTCTGTCGTCATGTCCGTTATATATATCAGACAGGAGATTATTCAATATTACACAATGTTTTGACTTCACTGAGCGAATTTTGACTGTCATAAATCGTACTAATTAATTAAAGTACGAAAAAACTGGTCAAGTATCAAACACATTTATTTTTGTTTACAGAATTTTGCATTACAAAATGCTGCATTAGTTTTAAAGAACGGTCAATTTAATTTCATATTTACAATTTCATTAGATTTTTTTTTTTTTTTAGATGTCAATTGTTTATTTCAGTCTTACATTTCTACGCAACAATGTCTACAAAATATCAACATTTCATTAGATTGATTTTCGTATTGTTCGTTGTTCTTTGCGAAGTAGGTAAAAATTTAAGATGTAGTTCAAAAATAGGTCACGCATGGCTAGTTAACAAGTACCAAAATAAAAATATTTTTTGTTTAGGTTTTAGTCGACCTTTTATTCTTCTATTACGCAACTTTCGATATCGATAAAAAAATATTCTAACACACTAGAGTTAGAATCTACTAAGATTGCGACAGTCTTTTGTTTTGCCGTGGCTACGGGCTGTACATGTATAGACTTACATTCCAAAAGGATCTTATTTATAGTTCATAGTTGACTATTTTTCCTCCCCCACGAAGGCAGTTCCGCGAGCCCGCCAAGGCAAACAAATTATGTTTTGATAAGTTGAATGTCGTGCTAATGACGTCGGCGTCGCAGATCCGCTGATTGATATGTCGGAGCACACCGCGGTATCGAGTAGAGGCTTTCAGGACACGCTTCACGCCCAATTTTCTTCATTATCGCTGATGGCTTTGAGTAATTTAATTCCTTCCAAATTACATCGATTAAACATTGTTTACTTCATCCGCTTGTAGTGTGAGCCTGACCGTTTAAATGAGGTGTTGCCATTCCGGGACAGCAGGAAATATTTTTTGGTGCACTGCAACACTCGTAGACTTGTCAACCAATGTTTAAAAAAATCACAAGTGGTACGATTCCCATTTTTGTGTCTCGTTTGGTTTTCTGCACCATTTAACAGCATACATTAAACCTAAATTAAGCAAGTAATCATTAAAGTAGGATCTGGCAGAATACAACATCGTGAAGCAATATGCGACATTTTGCTGAGCCAGCATCTTTCTGTGTCAATTTTGGTTGCTTATTTGTATTTAATATTACGTCTGCATAAACTCACAATGCGGCCAAATACTTAAGCGTATTTTCTTTCTTTCGTAGCCATTTTCGAGGTCCTCGACAGTTTAAAAAAAGTTATAAGTGTGAGTCAGGCTAGCATTATGTGCGGGCTGAGTAATAAAACAAAGTCTAAGTCCACATTTCGCTTATATTTACACTATACCTTATCGGTTTAGGTACTTAAAACAATATAAACAATCTTGACATGTCTTTTTGTTGAAATACACAGTCTAAAAATGAAAATCGTTACACTATACAATTCAATTATGAAAGTAAATGATTTTTTTATACCTAAATTGTAAAATGTAACGATTTCGATTTTTAAAGTGTATGTTTAAATAAAAAGACAGGTCAAGATTGTTTACATTGTTTTAACTACCTAAACCGATAAGGTATAACCATATTATTTACTAATACGTTACTAAAAAGACCAAACATATGTATTTTAAATTAAAGCACCTACAATAAATTTACAACTGTAACATATTATTTTTTAACCACATAAGCAATATTGACATATGCCAGAATGCCAGTGTTATATGTTGCACAAAAGAGTACGAATATAAAGCTCACCTCAGCAAGCCGCCACATATGAATAGTTTTACACAAAACGTCTTTACGTTACTTTATTTTACTTTTACACGTTTTTGTTATAGTCGCCACAGTAATATTACAGTTAGGTAGTCCAACTATTACGGTTCAAAATGTAGAGTCGTGCGGCAGAAGGACGAACGGATGAACTAGGGAGGGTTGCCACCCTTTAGATAAAAAAAAACCCTATAAAAACTTGCATGACCTTCGGAACGCATCATTATTGCGATCACTAGCTGCAGGTGTGGACTCAGGTGTATTCCCCTCGGCGGCATAAGGCGAGCGTGCGTGCCCACGACTTAAAGGTCATCCCACCATTAATATCTTCATTCTTAAGTAGAATTAATCAAGTTGTAGTAAAGCGGGAATTACATTGAGTCTTCTGCATGCAACAGTGTAAGGCTCAATTCACACCAGAAGAGCGGTGAAGGACGGCGAAACGGAGCGCAGTTTCAGTGTCATCTAAATTTTAACTTTATTTTCATTACAATAAGACTTATTATCGCATGGGAAACTCCAACGAGGCGCGCGGATGCCCGCGGATCCGCGGGAATTCCAGCGAATTCTATGAACGATGCCGTGCGACTGCGCGAGATGTCGCGGGAGCGGCCGCTGGCAATATCCCGCCCAGCGATCTTGGACTTCCCGCGCATTCCAGCGACTTCTCGAGCAGAAATCCTCACGCGTTCTCTACCAAGTGGGACGCTGCGCTTCGCCGCCCTTCGCCGCTCTTCTGGTGTGAATTGAGCCTTAGGCTAGTCGGCCGCATGCGTCGAGCGGCAATTGTCACGGACTAGGCGATGGTGGTCGGTGGACAGTCTAATGTAAAGGCACCGTTCGGTGACCGAAGTAGTTTGGGACACGTGCGGCGACTGCATTAAATGAACGGAACGGTTCAGTGTAATCGCTTGTGATTGCATCGAACTTAAGTAGGTTAAGGTGTTAGTCCTAGCACTCGACGGTGTACCAGAGTATGACAAGGGACTATGTTAAATTACGGGTTAATATCGAACCATGAGGATTTTTCTTCATTCAAAGTAAGTCATATTGTTGTGACACGGAATGCCTGCCAGTATATACTCGTACAGCGTCGAGAGCTAGGACGGATACCTTATACCTTTCCTAATCGAGGCCCCAATTCAAAGATACCAAGAATATGCTGAAAGTCTAAGATGAAAGTGAAGCCACGCACTGCCGTGATATGAAATTCGTTGGCGGTTATACCGTGAAAGTTGCGCTGGGTCTCAGAAAATACGATTTCCACAGTTTGCGGTAGGCGGTCATGATCAAACCAGTGCTAAAGCGCGTACTTATAATACTTACCTACATCAGCATCAATTCACAAGAAAGCCAGCCTTTCATAAATGAGCACGAGTTGAGTTTAGGGACGGTTTTTATTTTATTTCGTTTTAACAGCGAACAGAAGGCGAGTACGATTCAAAACAGGAACAAAGGCGGCTGAGACGAACCTCTGAAGGGCCTTCGGACCGGGACAAAATCAACATCCTCCGCCAAACACGTCACGTATTTATAATCCCGCGCTCGCTTCCTGCTTTTTGTTGATCATTCGCTCGATTGTTGGTAAAAGGGAATTTTGCATTCGCCAAGAAATCTTTTGTTAGGAGGCTCAGCTTTCGCGAAATAAAACTTTGCCTACGTACGGTATTACGTACCCTACCAATAATTATGAGCTCGTGAAAATTTTGATATAAATACTCACATACATACATATTCTCACGCCTATATTCCCATGAGGGGTAGGCAGAGCACATGGATTCAAAAATCCAGCGCCACGTCTAGCCAATTCAGGGTAACCAGATGGTAAAACGTGATATTGCGGTGACAGGTTGCTAGCCCATCGCCCACAATACACAAACCCCTTCCCAGAGTCGACTCTTACGACACCCACGGGAAGAAAGGGGGAGGTGCTATTCTAGCCCGGCACCACATAAATACTCGTTTGAACCTAATTAGCATTGATTTTTACACCAGTATTTTTCACCCTGTTTTGCAGCCCCGAGGGGCCGTAAAACATCAGCTCGAAGGTCAGCAGGAAGAGGTCTCTTAAGGGATATATTCGCCTTTGTATTTGTGTATTGTTCTGTACCTGTTATTTCGACATCTTTTTTTTTGTATAATAAAGATTTACATGCACACAAAGGGGGTCGCGGGGGGCTTTAAGTTTAACAACTTAAAACAAAAACCGAAAGATAACAATCATCAAACGTCTTGTTTAAATTACATAATAATATCTTGTGATCCTTACTCGAAATATCAAAAGTCAAGAGTATGGCGTCGTACCAAAATTGTTTAAAAACACTGTACTACCACTGCCATAGGTATGTACTTCGCATCGAAACAAGATCCAATATTTGATTAGGTACACATATTTGGTGAATGATAGCAATCAAGACAAGCCGAGATTCGAATCATAAAATTGATTAAAACTGTACCAGTATTGCTATCCAACAAATGTAATCTAATTTTAAGTTTCGCCCCGGATCTCAACTCATCTTGTTTACTAAAAACAACTAACCGTTCGAGAAGGGTTAACTACCCCGGAAAAAGGGTTAACTCTGTAAACTCGGCACTACATCAACAGAGATACTGGCCGTTCGATGTAAATGACGATTGATAGGGACCGTAATTCAATGTGTTAGGTGCTATTTCTGAAGGTCTCATCCAATATATCCCAATTTCGCGCGTGTGTTCATCAGCGATGCTTGTACCTAACTCAAAGACGTGTTATTTGTTACTAGACACGCATTTAATCATTATATGCAGTCGCAAATTGTAAATCATCATAACTTTAACTAATTAATGTTTATGAATATGAATGAGTGAATAAAGAGAATAATGAGAAACATGTTTATTGTTAATAGGGTTAATTTTAAGAGTTATTCTGACATCGATTTATTTATTCCTTTCTTTGATAATCGTTACCTAATCTTAACTACGACTTTTTTTATTCGAAGGAAAAAGTTAATGATTGAATCCGTAAATACGCGACATGCCTATATCACGTCGTATTCCTATGAATATGAATATGAATAAGAGGCTATCCTCTTTTAGCATAATCGTTAGGTTCGATGTTTGCAGTTTAGAATAACACCTCTCTATTTTTTCCGTGGACGTCGTAAGGGGCCTAAGGAAATAGATTAAGGTGCTTTTTAATGCTAGCAACCTGTCACTATTTAACCTCTTAACTCAAGCCTAAAACATATACCGTTATAATTATGTACCGTTTCGTTTCCTCTGCCTAACGTAAGGGAATACAGACGTGATGTATGTATGTATAAATAATAATGTAACTACAATCGCATGCCAAGCATTATCTATTACGTTAGTAAGAAAAAATGTGGGCAAATGAGAGAGAGAGAGCGAAAAACCCACTCACTAAAGAGTTCCGTGCAAAACTATGATTCATTTTGTCAAGAACAAAATTAAGTTTATGTCCGGAGTGAACCAGGCGAGCTGAATGTACGAAGAGCGATAAGGCGATGCAGCTCCGAGTATCTTATAAAAATCCTGTGGATCCACTCTAAAATTGAAGTTTAGTTTTCTGCGGTTTCCTCCGCCGGAAATCACCGATCATAACGAAATTTTGGAAATTGAGTAGGAAGGAAACATTATGCGGTCGTACTGTGATTTCATATTCGCACGTATTCCTTGAAAGTAAGCTTCTTTTTGCGATTTGGTTAGTTGTCTTTTAGATGCATTTTACTGTAATAAAAAGAAAAATAGATAAAGCTTTGATCGAAAGTAGTCAGCACTCTCGAATTTGCCGTACTAAGTAAATTAAAAAATGGTTTAATTTTTGTAAAGTTTTATTTCAGGTGTTGATAAATATTGGATTCAGTTTAGGTTTTAGATCGTTCATCACAATTACTTTTGGGGTATTCAAAATAATTTCCTTGGTTTACAGGAACTTCATTAGAACTTAGTTTCTTCCTTTAAATCCCTCAATACTTTTGGCCAATTCTTGAACTTTGGAAAAAAAACGACATCTTATAGATTATTCCCTAAAATTTTTGCATACAATAGGTTCAAATCCCAAAAACCAAAACATTGTAACGTTGCCGAGGAATTCAAATGCTAAGCGAATGCCCAGAGTGTTCCATCGTTAAAAAAAGTTAACTAAAATACTTGAACAGATACATTTAGCTATGTGGTTGTTGTATGAGTACATTTAGGGTTTTCATCCCATTCCGACGTCAGCAACGGCGTGATTGAAGAACAAAAGCTGGGACTTCTGCGCTCATAATATTAGCGAAATCTAATTAAGCTCTGTAACTTTACAAGTTGCGGTTATTATTCACACATTCGTATAACATTTTCCAAGAGCTGAAAATATCGCTATGCGGATGTAAAGCTTGTGAACAGTTGAAATTTTAGCTGATTATAATTCAGGGACCATCATAATTATACATATACATACTCCTAACACAGCGATATTTGTTCTATGTAATACTGATATCTATTTAGTTCAATAAATGTCTGTGATTTCCCTCGTGTGCTTGTGTTTACAAGCAGCGGCAATTCCTTCCCCTTCGGATATCCCGCATCCTCATTTGCCCGCCTAACAGAAAAAATAGTAGAGCACTAGTAGAATACCTTAGACTCCAAAATCAGACATTAAAGGGCCTCAAAAACAAAACACCCGTCGGGTTGAGTTGAAGTGTAATGAGAAACTAACTTAATTAAAGAAGGTTTCATCGCCCGTATCAATTACACCTGTACCTACGTCGGTAGTTACTGGTCTGACACGGTGTAATAGCTCGGCGTAGTGAGGAGGCCCGCCGCGGTCAACCACGGATGGGTCGTACCTCCTACACCCGGCGGGCCTCGCCCCGTAGTCCCCGCTAACCTGCCCTGCACCAATATTAAACATAACCGTTCTATTATTTATTGCTATCAAATAAGACCGTAAACAACGCTATTTACTTAGGGTGTTTGAACTCGTAAGTTGCTCAATACAGCTTAAATTGCTTGCGATCTCGCATCGGGTTTTTAATTTAAAAGTTAAATTAAAAACACTCTGTACAGTACACATATCACCTAAGCGCTCCGGTAATCCCACCCCGTCCTCCGATTCGCTCTGAAAGTAAATAAAACTGCAGAGATCCCCAGCAAAGCAAAATTTGCAGATGTGTTGCTTCAGAATGTCTAAACGGTTCGCTTTAGCTATCCATAAATATTTCGCTCGCTCAGCCGCGTGCCTAATTTACAGCAGGTCAATGAAGACAAATCCATAATTCGGCGAATCAGCAAGTTTGCACCAGGAGCTCGGCACTCTCGTAAATTGGCCTACAGCGCAAGTTTCTGAGCGTAAATGATATCGTGACTCCATAAGATTCGAGTTCACAGAGGCAGGGACACTTCGTCTTAAACAAAACTCTACGCGGCGTAACGTACGGCTTACTTTTAAGTGTCGATGTGAAGGTTCTTGATTGTTACCCCCAGGTGATGTTTGTTCAACGTCGAAGTAGACTTATCGCTGGCGTAAATAGAGATTAAGTTGGAAGGTATCTACCCACTTTTGTTTGCTCTAGGCGAAGCTCAACGTGTTCCCGGCGAAAACTGGCACAGTTTAAGAACACGCGCTTCCTGCGATTTGAACTCTTATCTCGTGCCGTTTTGCGTTCATGTGACAAGTTTTATCATGTTCTTTCCTGTTTCGACTTTTTGATCTTTATGTTTACCTTGCTGTGCTAGTTATCTTTAGAGCGTAGAGTTGTACATGATAACAGTACTATAGAATAGCATGTTTGTGTAAGTATTTAGTTTTGCAGGTTTTTAGATTTGTTTGGACATGACCGTTATTATTATTACATAGTTTCCGAGGCAAAAGTTTTTAGAACTGACATTTCCACAGATACGAGAGCTTGTGGTTTACTATTTCAGAACTAGAGTGGTAATTTTGGTATGAATTCGATCTCAAAATGTTTCTAAAAACTTTTAATCGATTTATCGTGTTTGATGTAGAGTTCAGGATTTACTGTTGCTCAATATTATATGTTAATCGAGAAACATGACGCTAATTTAAGATGAACCTTTTTTAGCCTCTTAAGAAGTGCTTTTGTTCTATTTACTTCATCGCTTGGAACTTAGTAACGATAGGTAATTAGCCAAAGCGCTCTACTTAAATATCTAAGTACCTATCGAACACGGTCGCCTTTTCCTTTTTCTATCGATAGTTCAAAGACATTTAGCAAATTAATTTACGTGTACCCTAAACCGTTAGATGAAATAAAAATAATTTGAACAAAATTCGATATTAATAGGCTAATGAAGACTTCCAGGAACGCTCCAATTGGTAGAGTTTGTGCGTCACATGTCCCCCGACGCGTATACAAATACGTATACTTGCCTACATTTGTGCGTAAACCGTAATGAAACTGAGTCATTCATGGCAATATTACCGCAATAGCTAGTTTACTTTCTATAGGTAGGATCGTTAGGCCGTCGATAAACCACGCGACAAAGGGCCACGGTTGAATCGACAGGTTATTACAAGTCTTGCCGTGCGCGTGTGTGCGTGTTTGTTTATACACTCGCAACGTACGTAACTAAAGTGAGTAGTTTTCGCAGACGGGACAACTGAAGTCACGTTGGAGCTATTTCCACCAAACATCTTGATCGGATCCGATCTATATTACTCCATGTAATTTTTTAATAAAATAAATATTGTTCTAAAAGTTGGTACAGCTATGAGTTTAACTATACTTTTGACGACAGGCAAGCAACATCTCTCTGAACGTGGCTAAGAAAAGTGAAATTAGTTTCTTGGTCTAATCATTACACTCTAATGGTTTTCTCTAAATATGTAGTTGCGTTCTGTATGCTCTGTCTGCCCCGTTTGGGAATACAGACGTGACGAATATAGGCGTGTATGTACTAAAACATAAAATAAGCAAGTACAGAGCAACTTAAAAGTATAAAACATATATCATAAAGGATGTCATCCAGCTGACATTCGAGCGACTGACAGAACATGAGAAATAATAATAGGCCCGCAAAGAAAGTAGGAAAGGAGCAAACGTTTACTGTCTTAGCTGAATCATATATCCGCTGTTTTTAAGTATATACCTATTACCAAGTTGCGCATAACAGCTTGAACACAGGCATCTTTCGTGACATTGTGATCACACCCGAAAGACTTCCCGATTCGATGCGGACCGTTTTATGGAAATAGTACTTTACTTTCCGACGTCTTGGTTTTGGCAAAGCAACTTCAAAATACTTCAAAACTTGTTATTGCAAACTTTGTTCACTTACTTTATCTGTTCATTCAAAAATTAAAGACATTTTAACACTTTACAATTGTTCTGCTATTGTTTAATTGGGTAAGTAAATTAATTACCTAATTGAGATAGTTTTCTGTGAGAGATTATCATAATTCTGGTCCTGTAAAAGTAGGTACTCGTAATATAAAACTATCCAGCATACAATTCGTATGATACTTAGCCTGAAGAATGAGTCTTTTTTTTTACTTTCAGCACTCTAACAGCTGAGAGGCACGATAAGACTGCTAAAATCATACGAGTTACCATTAGATCTTGTAGTACGAAAAAAATCTAAATAGGTTACTAGACATAAACAACGACGAGAGGAGGTGACAACGAAGAAAACTGTGACATAAAGCTAGAACACTTATCACTGTCTCTTTTTTAATAATCAGACTTTAATTTTAAGGTTATCTATTATTCCGAACCTCTCAAACGACTTGACAATCTGTGTCGTTCATCTATCGCACCGACTGATCCGAGCACAGGCAGGATGTCGCACACACCCGCACTCGGAATCCAACACAATATAAAGCTCGTAACCGTCTTTGATTCTGGTCTGGTGGGTAAGGCCTCGCCGGTGAATAAAGTTAATGGAAAAACGATGCTCGATAATAACCCACCAATCGTTTAAAGGAATAAATGGAGGTGCAGAGCTCAGGTCTTTAGGCAAAGCGGTCTGGAATCCGTTGAGGTTAAGAACCAGTGCCTTAACTCATATTTGCTAGTTCTTGAAAGGCTTTTACCGCGTCCCTAGGGATCCATAGTCAATAAAGTACCTTTGTAAGTATTTAATCTCTATGCAAGACAATTTAATGTGGTTAGGGTTCTTTACCTCTATGAAATGAAATGAAATTTATTTAATCTAAATTCTTCTCCATGTAAACTAACGACATAAACATAAATAAAAAGCTAAATCATAAAAATACACAGCGCAAATCCAGCGGCGTTTTCAATCCAGCTGGATTCTTGCTGGATTGCCCTGAATCCAGCTGGATCCAGCGCGGATCCAGCATATTGTGGAACAAAAAAAAGACATAATTTTTAAGCCTTTTTCCTTAATTTGTACTTCTTAGAATAATCTATGAAATCTTTCACTCGTTTGGTGAAATTTTATATAAATTTGTTTTAGTTTGAGATAAAAAAAAAACAACTTAAAATTGAATAGCATATACCTCATTGAACATTTTTCAATAATGTTTCTAAAGTACCTAAGCAATATCTTATTAAATCTTACAAATCCTTTCCAAATTAACTACAAAAAGGATAATACTATTTTAATCTCCAACCTATTTTTGCATCAAAAGAAGCTCCGAATTGTTTCTTGCGCACTCGTTCGTTAATCGTAATATTTGTTACGAAAATCGAAAACTAATAATTAGGTAGTTTAAAATCTGACGATAAGAGACCAATTGTTTCTTTATCTGAATCTCCTGGATATAAAAAAAACCTCTAGAAAACAATTGATCTATTTATAGTCATATCTCCCAACCTGCTTCGCACTGAACTGCATATGTAGCCGGCTGCTAAGAAATTGTCCTTTCGGCCTCTACATTAGTCGGTTTTAGGGTCAGAAAATACTCATAAACCATATATAAGTAGGTATTTACCACGCATTCCTTCGGTCTTAAACAATAGAAATTGATACGTTTGCGGATCCGCATCGCTGGATCCAGCACTGTATGCTGGATTCAGCAATTGCGATCCCTACACGCAGGCTATCTTTGACTTCTCTTCTGTCTTTGACATGTCTATAGAAAAAAGAAAAATTTATCGGATCACTTCGTTATCTGTGAGTCTGTCTGTCTGTTGAGCCGCTGATACACTTTTGCGCAATTCAAATATTCTCAAAACGGCACAGAACACAATATGTTTTTTGTCTCAGCAGTCGTTAATTGCACCTATTCCGAGTCGGTCAATAAAAGGATAAACGGGCGACAAAGCGCTTCGCTCCAACTCTTCATTACGCGACTTATACCTTTTGGTGCCACTTTTGCAGCCCGCACAATAGTTAACGTCTCCGAATATGTACATACATACATCAAGCATGTATTCCCGTATGGAGTTGGCAGAGCATACGAAACGCTACATACCTATACAAAATCACGACTATTTCACGTTTCGTGGCCACTGCTAGCAATTTTTTTTAGGTTTTGAGTTGGCTGGTATAACAGTGACAAGTTGCTAGCCTGTCGCCTAAAATATGTCTTAATCTTAGTCGCCTCTTACGACATTCAGGGAGAAATGGAGAGGTGATATTCTAAATCCGACCCCACACGGACGTATAATGTGCAAGAGCAATTTTGTGTAACAAACGTCTATCAGTGTCTGTGGACAAAACTAGTTGCTCATCAAACAGCAAATTCAAACTCCATCTAAGATTGGAAGTCTTTAATAATTTACACACAGTTTTTAATAATTGTTGAGATATTTAGTACCCATTTAGACGCAGGTGCCCTTGTAAAAACGTACACAACCGCACAAACCTTAATAACTTAATAATGCCTGGTTAAATTGTCACCAAGTCCTGTCACTGTCCGGTTTACACTCGTTTCGTAGACTAACTGGGCCCTGGGCCACGACCAATTCACAATAGGTATAGAAAACAGGATATAAGTGCCAGACGCAAATGAGGCAAATCTGTTGATCAAATCCTAAGAAACATATCCGTTGTGCATACCGCATAATTACCATAGGTTTTGCTTACCTGGGCTTCATCCTGTGCGCTATCACGCATCCGGTGCAAAGCTCATACAATTGCGATAAAATATTGCAATGCAAACTTCATAATGTTTAAAAGTACTTACCTGGCATACCATTATTAATTTTTATGATCAGATTCAATAAAACTAAGATGCATAGAAAATAGTTTTGTTTTTTTCATGGAACTTAACAGCGATCGACTAGTTTTGACTGCGATTGACGATGAAATGGGTTTAGATATGCTTTAGGCGACAGGCTAGCAACCTTTCACTATTACACTTCTGTCATCTATGTTACATTCTAAAATTTTGCTACAAGTTTATACGTATCGTCTACATTTACGTGTGCTCTGCCTACCCAATGCAGGCGAGATGTTTACGTGTGTTTACGTACCTATGTGGAAGGAATTAATATACAAGTATATACTTTTCCCTTTTTTATTATGTACTTACTTAGTCACCCGACAACCAGATGTTTATTGGGGATAAGTGACTTTTTTATGTAGGTACAATACGATCTTAAGAGCGTGCAAACAAAATTCGGTGATTTTGATGTTTTTCAAATTCTTTAGAAAGCTATAAATCCTTAAGTTTTTAAAGAAAAACTACTGTAAAATATAAATAAACTCTTTTTCTAGGGATTAACGCAAAAAAATATTTTATTAGCAACACAGATTTCTTTTACTTAGCCAATTTGTTGAAGGGTTTTCACAAAAATACGCGTCAGAGCTGTCTTTCACTTGAAAATTTTCCATTAAAATTTACCATAAACGATATAAACTTGTTATTATCTGATAGACAATATCGTCTACTGGGGATTAACGGATTAACATGAATCAAATTATTGATTTTTATTATTCAAATATCATTTTACATAATTTCAAAGTTGAACCATTACTTTATTTTTTTTCTCAATTATTTTAATGTAATTACAAATGAAACAATTTTATTGTAAATTTACAGAATATGTTTAGTCTAACTATATTTTTTTCATGGCTA
The DNA here is from genome assembly GCA_005406045.1 of Adoxophyes honmai. NCBI lineage: Eukaryota > Metazoa > Arthropoda > Insecta > Lepidoptera > Tortricidae > Adoxophyes > Adoxophyes honmai. The sequence goes on from BHDV01005045.1 coordinate 97,077, forward strand.
AATATGAGTTAATTTACATTTCACGATTTTTTAAACTTTGGTCCAAAACCACTAAGGTCAGGTGGGGGAAGAGAAACGCAGGGATAAGAGGGCTCTACAGACCATAATCACTCATAACTCGACGAGTTATGGTCTGTGGTGCCTCTTACCCCTGCCCTGCCCCTGAATTTCTCTTCCCCCACCTGATCTTATATTACGTTCGTAAAAAATGTGTGCGCCTTCTTAATGTCAAAACAATAAAAGGGTATTTTGATATTTTAGCCGATTTAAAGTTTATCATAATAAGCGAGAAGCTTTTGTAAGTTTTTATTATCTTTTAGACTGTGTTTTGGAGCCTGATCTTCATTTATCTAAGGTATTTAAACACGTTCTAACGTGTCAACATCAAACACAGGCATAAACTAAAACCACTAGTAGGAATAAAAATCTTTCATCCATTCATTACTTCACGACCATAATAAAATCACACAAAGAGCTCCCGGCGGGCTTCATTCACAGCAACCGGTCCTTCGGTGCCCGTATCCGGTCACTATTGCTTTACTTTTTTTTTCTCAGAGGCAATAATCAGGATGCGACCTGCATTACACATTATTTCACTGTAAGCCGTCTACAAAAATATTTAAAGTGACCTCTATTTCATCCTTTTGATAATCGCGGTATTTAGACATTTACCGCAAGCATTCCGGTGAAGGATAACATCTCGTGGATACCTTCACAGCGATGAAGTAATTCATTGTTATATGTGTAGTAGCAAATTTTAATTTGAGACGATACCTTTGCCCAGGACTCCCAGGAGTGATACGTTTGCAGGCTGGATTATTGAGTAACTAGCAAGTCGGTCTCAATAGTAACAGCGCGGCTAGCGTTCGTCTTATCACAGTGAAATTCGCCGTACAAATCTTGCGTCGCTAGCGAGTCCGGTCACTGAGAACTCATGATAATAGTAGGTACCATCGCGAACCGGGATTTTTGAGCCACTTACCTATGTTTGTAACTTGGTCGTGTAATACTAATCCAATGGCTGATATCTAGTCGGTCACATCGGTCATTGATTAGGTACACGTCTAAATTGCGAACAGTGGCAAGTGGCTCCACAATCCCGGTTCGCGACTGAACTACTATTTTAGCCCACCTTTTGGGTCCCACGCGACTGACGTGGCCAGCCCATTCCTATTTCAGCCAGGCAATCTTTGCACCCACATTAGCAATACGTGTTTCATAAACTTTAACGTTGGACCACTTAAAGTAATTGTTACGACTTTAATTTCAACAACATAATTGAAGCCTTTATTCGTAAGAATTTTTTTACTTCATATTTCGTTTCAGCTTTTTTCAATTCAAAAAGTTCTTTACAATTTTATATTAAAATACTAGCTTTCCGCCCGCGGCTTCGCCCGCGTGGAATTCGGTTATATTGCGGTGTAAACTTCACGGAGCCCGAGACCTTTCCAACGAATACAAAAGCGTGGAAATCGGTTCGTGCGTTCTGGAGTTATAGCGTCAGGAAAGAAAACCAGACTTATTTTTATATAGTAGATAGAAGATAGTAGATAGCTTTTACCCGCGAGTTAGTCAGCATAAGTTTTTTTGTTTTCTCCTGGCTTTAAGCCCCCTGCAACAATGTCCCACTATCGTGTTCCGGTCCTTAACTTCACATCAAAATTTGTTCAAAAGCAACCTAAGCACATAATGTATAGCTCTGAATGTTTCCTTAGTAAATATAAAAAGTAAATAATGTAAATCGGTTTAAAATACTACTAACTATAACTACCTACCTGCCAACCCCCGATGTTAGACAGTGTGACATCCGCAACATCGTCTGCGTAGGATGTACTAACCCAATGTAAGTAGTATAATAATGTAGGAAGTAAGTACGATGACGTGATCATTTTGATCTTATATCCGTTTTTAGGTAACCATCTACCACCTTACTAAATTTCATCAAAATCCGTTCAGCCGTTTAGACGTGAAAGAGTAAAAGTCCCAACAAAAACGACTATAAAACAACTACTTAACTTAATTTGGTTATCTGCCTACTGCCTACCCCATAAGAACGATGACGTGATTATTTATAGCCTATGACCATTTTTAGGTTTTCATCTATCACCACACCAAATTTCATCAAAATCCGTTCAGCCGTTTAGACGTGAAAGAGCAAAAGTCCTAACAAAACGACAAAAAATCACTAACTCAATTTAGTTATCTGCCTACTGCTGCCTACCCCCTAAGAACGATGGCGTGATTACTTATAGCCTACTATTGCGGTATAAAGCACAACTACATATAAGAAAACTTGTCATTTCAAACGACACACATCGCCATCGATCTATCATCTATCGATCGATATCGATATATCATCGATTGATATCGATCTATCAAGCAAACTACTTTTTTGTTTTCCCTCGGGAACATCAATTTGACGGCCGGATAGCCCAGCGGTTAGAGAACCTGACTGTGAAGCTTAAGAGGGCGCACACATTTTTTACGAACGTAATATAAGATCAGGTGGGGGAAGAGAAATTCAGGGGCAGGGCAGGGGTAAGAGGCACCACAGACCATAACTCGTCGAGTTATGAGAGATTATGGTCTGTAGAGCCCTCTTATCCCTGCGTTTCTCTTCCCCCACCTGACCTTAGTGGTTTTGGACCAATGTTTAAAAAATCGTGAAATGTAAATTAACTCATATTTAGCCATGAAAAAAATATGGTTAGACTAAACATATTCTGTAAATTTACAATAAAATTGTTTCATTTGTAATTACGTTAAAATCAATGAGAAAAAAAATAAAGTAATGGTTCAACTTTGAAATTATGTAAAATGATATTTGAATAATAAAAACCAATAATTTGATTCATGTTAATCCGTTAATCCCCAGTAGACTATATTGTCTATCAGATAATAACAAGTTTATATCGTTTATGGTAAATTTTAATGGAAAATTTTCAAGTGAAAGACAGCTCTGACGCGTATTTTTGTGAAAACCCTTCAACAAATTGGCTAAGTAAAAGAAATCTGTGATGCTAATAAAATATTTTTTTCCGTTAATCCCTAGAAAAAGAGTTTATTTATATGTTACAGTAGTTTTTCTTTAAAAACTTAAGGATTTATAGCTTTCTAAAGCATTTGAAAAACATCAAAATCACCGAATTTTGTGTGCACGCTCTTAAGGTCCCGGGTTCGATCCCCGGTCGGGGCAGATGTTTGTATGATGAATACGAATGTTTGCTTTCGAGTCTTGGATGTTTATCTGTATATAAGTAAGTTTATCTGTTGTCTAGTACCCATAACACAGGCATTAAATTGCCTACTTTGGGACTAGGTGATTGGTGTCAAAATTGTCTAGTGATATATTTATTATTTATTTATTTATTTAATTTTTTCCGAGATAAAAAGTACCCTATTATTTAATCCGGACTTCTATCTTTATGTCTGCAAAATTTCAAAGCAATCGGTTCAGTAGTTACGGCGTGAAAGCGGAACAAACAAACAAACAAACAAACAAACAATCTCACTTTCTGACTTATAATATTAGTAAGGAGTAAGGATGTCTATTTCTAGGTTATCATCTATCGCCATACCAAATTTATCAAAATCCGTTCAGCCGTTTAGACGTGAAAGAGCAAAAGTCCTAACAAAACGACAAAAAAATCACTAACTCAATTTAGTTATCTGCCTACTGCCTACCCCCTAAGAACGATGGCGTGATTATTTATAGCCTATGTCTATTTCTATGTTATCATCTATCGCCATACCAAATTTTATCAAAATCCGTTCAGCCGTTTAGACGTGAAAGAGCAAAAGTCCTAACAAAACGACTAAAATCACTAACTCAATTTAGTTATCTGCCTACTGTCTACCCCCTAAGAACGATGGCGTGATTATTTATAGCCTATGTCTATTTCTATGTTATTATCTATCGCCATACCAAATTTTATCAAAATCCGTTCAGCCGTTTAGACGTGAAAGAGCAAAAGTCCTAACAAAACGACTAAAAATCACTAACTCAATTTAGTTATCTGCCTACTACCTACCCCCTAAGAACGATGGCGTGATTATTTATAGCCTATGTCCATTTCTAGGTTATCGTCTATCACCATACCAAATTTCATCAAAATCCGTTCAGCCGTTTAGGCGTGAAAGAGTAACAGACAGACAGACAGACAGACAGAGTTACTTTCGCATTTATAATATTAGTATGGATTATAGGTAATCGGGTAGAGAAAAAATACTGAAGTCTGTATCTTCGGGCAGAGATCCGAAATAGTGCTCTGTTCTGTGCAATCGGTAACAAGAAGTTACAAAATCTTACGATTTCAACTGCATATTAATTTCTAGATTTACTGGGTACAGACAGTGACATTTATTCATTTCCCATACATACATATTCTCACGCCTGTAATCCCAAGAGGGGTAGGCAGAGCACATGAATTCAAAAATCCAGTGCAACGTTTAGCAATGTCAGGGTAACCAGATGGTTAAACGTGATATTGCAGTGACATTTCGCTATCCCATCGCCCACAATACACTAACCCTTTCCCAGAGTTGACTCTTACGACACCCACGGGAAGAAAGGGGGATTAATTTCACATTTAGGTTAATTGTAAAAGTTTCCTTATGTGTCTACTCTTACTTCACATGTTTTGCCAATGGCTCGTCTGTAGGGTGAAATTTCTGAAGTGACCTTTACCTTTGTACCTACTTACTTTTAAGATATTCTAAACTTGCCATTTTTATCCTTTGTACAATAAATAATTATAAGCTCATATATACATGCCTGACTCATATATACGGTACGCATGAAGTACTTTAATTGAATAGTAAGTCTCCAAACTATTTTAAAGTTGCATAACACAGCTAAAGCTTGCGTCTCGTAGTTTATTCCCGAAATGCGACCGCAAACCGCAACAGAAGGCGGCGCCTGGAAAAGGCGCATGGCCGTAATGTTAATACCAACCTGAAAACGTAGATACGGTTAAGTTTAATCCACTTTACTGGAATTATATAAGATTTATATTATAACTAGCTAGAATTAGGAACGCTGCAAGTTTCCGTTGGAAGCAGCTGATTAGAGCAGAGGTTTTGTGGAATGTACATACATACATACAATCACGCCTGTGCTCCCAAATGGGGTAGACAGAGCACACGAAACGTGACTCTAAACCATGATTATGACTATATGACGCTTCGCAGCCACTTCTAGCATAGTTTTAGGTTTGTAAAGATGAAAGAGGTAGAATAGTGACAGGTTGCTAGTATTTCGCCTATAACATACCTAAACACATTTCCTTAGTGGCCTCTTACGACATCCACGGAAGAAATGGAGAGATGTTATTCTATCCCGATACCAAACGGCCAAATTTGTGGAATGTGGTTGAAGGATAGCGTAAGTCATAATCGTGTTGATGCTATTTTTAAATGTTTTTATAGCTCCGAGTCCGGCACGAGCTTTGTGGTGCTGAAAGGACGAGTTCCAAGATTTAGGACTTTAAAACCTAAATAACTCTTTAACTGATCATGTAACCGAAGTTTTATTACGAAGCACACCGGTGCCTCGCTCTTTTTCAGTTATTGCTAGATGTACGTAAATAAATACATAAATGAATCGTGTAGGTACTTAAGGCGAGGTTCTACTAGATTTGTACCCCGCGTCCCTCTCGCGCAAAAGAAGGCGAAGGCGGGGTAGCGGGCGACGCGGCAGGTTGTCAATACGTTGGGCACGCGGTCAAGTTTTAGAATAAATATGAATTTAAATAATTTTAAACAAAAAAAAACCGACTTCAAATTAGCTATATCCTTAAAGGAAACTTGTTTATGTACATATTTACTAAAGATCAAGTAGGTATACGTAGCTCTCAGCACATTCAAGGCTTTAGAAGGAATAGCTCTATGTGATTTAGAACCCTCTAAACTGTTAAGTAAACCCCACGATGAACGAGCATTAGCAGAAATGCAACACTTGAGAAGCAGCAGGCTTGGCTAATTACTGAAACTATAATTTCCAGTCTGGAGGTGCATTCAGTATTGAAAAAAAATATCCTTTAACTCCTAAAAATTAAGGAGTTGACCTTTCATCATCAGCTCAATCCTTTTTTTTACTGCCAAACGTAAATACTGGTGTAGCTTTGAAAAATGTACTAAAAACACTACCTGTGCCTATAAAATTTGAGGGTTGCCCTCGATTTCCCTCATATTCCATCATCAGGTCAAGATATGCTGACAATCGGACTACCTGGAAACTATACCCTTTCAGACAAAAAAATAATTTTCCAAATCGGTCCAGGCGTCTTCGAGTAATCAGCGAATACACGTAAAAATACTCTCCATTTCTTCCGTGGATGTCCCAAGAGGCGACTAAGGACATAGGTTAAATTTAATTTTAGGCGACAGGCTATGAGGCTAGCAACCCGTCACTATTATACCTGCTAACTCAAAACCTACAAAAAATGTGCTAGAGTGGCCACGAAGCGTGACAGACATGGTTTTGTCTATGTAGCGTTTTGTGTGCTCTGCCTACCCTATTTAAGAATACAGGCGTGATTGTATGTAGGTATGTAAGTATGTATGTAGGTATGTAAGTATGTACAAATGTAAGTTCGGATTAAAATTCCCGATGCCCGTTGATTATTTTTTTTTAGTAGGATCTTGATGAAATTAAAATGGGACCAATGGGAAGCCATTTGCTATCGAACACAAAAAGAACCATCGAAATCGGTCCACCCGTTTAGAAGTTCTGAGGTAACATACATAAAAAAAAAAATAAAAAAAAAATAAAAAAAAAAATACAGCCGAATTGAATACCTCCTTTTTTGAAGTCGGTTAAAAATAAACAACATCGATTGAAAACTATAATTTAGCAGATTCTCTGTAGTACTTAAAGATAAATATTTCCATATAAAAATTATGTAGAAATTGAAAAGAATAAAACCAAATAATGGGTTTTAGTTTTTATTTTTGCCTGTTTACGAGAATTTATATGATCGAAGAAAGTACATCCTATCGTGTAACCAATTAGCACGTTCCTTAGGCAATATCTTTACGTATAACATATATTTTTTTCAAGACTGTCATTTAGCAGAAAGTATGTAAAACATTAGATCTTGCAACCTTCAATTCCGTCTCCCTTGGAATACCTCGCCTTAAAGCACCTGGGATTTAAATCGCAATAACACGTGAGCTGCGTGGGGTTGAAAATATTCCATAGGTACATAAATGGTTAACTGATAAGTTAAGCCGATTGCCGCAGCGAACGTGAATAATCCTTTAAATAATCGTCTAACCGTCTATATTACTATGCATTACGTATAATAATGCATAAAGTAGACATTTCAGGCACCGGGGGATGAAATTGTCGATCACATACATACATACATATTGTCACGCCCGTACTCCCAAGAGGGATAGGCAGGGCACATGAATTCGAAAATTGACGATCGAAATCGCAAAAACACCTTTACTGCGGTATGCGGTTAGGTTGGAATGGCAGAGACTAGGTATACATGTATGATTAAAGCCCCAACCGCTCTGACAACGTAGTAGTTGTAATGTTCGAATTTATACGAAAGAGGACACACAGAGGTCGTGACTGCGGCGTCCTGTTTCATATGATACCGAACGGTACAACTGATACCGCCATGCCACCGCGCCGCGCCGCCACTTCCGCTGTCAAAAGTTAAGCCAATTGCCACAACGAACGTGTTAACTATCTAAGTAACATCTTCACACGTCCTACCAATAATTTAAAATGTACTTGTAAATAATTATCTTGGTCGTCACATTCATTTACATACAGGATGTGACACAAAATTGTGGTTGAAAAGGAAGTCGGTTCCACTCGGGCCCGCATCAACAACGATGACTCTAATTAATTCGAGACACCCACGTGTAGTACTCGTACGTGCGTTCATACCTCGAAAAAAAATATATTCCTCATAAAAACATGTTTTTATTGCCTTTAGGGATTTTTAGATTTTCTTTTCTTCCACATTTTTTTCTGTTCCCTGTGTTGACTATGTCGCTTTCGTATGGCTTAAATACGCACCAAATAATGTCATCAAGGTAATGTCTGACTCATCTGTAATAGATGTTTAGGCTTATGAATACCTAGGACTTTTTAGGTTTTTCTACGGAACAGACAAGTCTAAGAATGGATAGGCTGTATTCGCCTCTGGTAGAGCTGAATAAAGGAGATACTTAGGAACAGGAATCTTAATCTCCATTAATTTTGTTTATCAATGACATGTGTAACCACTAACAATGCGGACTTACATCCTCTTTGTAGATGTCTCCGTTAGCTAAAACTTAATAACTGCAAGAGATTGCTTTTTACGGATAATTTATTTTGTCCTTATCTCGTTATACATACTATTATGTGCATTTTTAAGGTATACCAACCATTGTTCATCAATTAATTAAAGTACACAGCTACATACCAAATCATACCAAATAATAACGAAGGAATGCGTTGTATAAGTATGAATAGATAGATAATGTCGCTTCGCTTGGGCTCATGGCTCTTGAGTTACTGGCTCAAGGATAAAACCAGGACAAGTCGACACTTGTCTGGTGAATCACACGAGACGGAGATTATTTTTAACTAGAAAATATAAAAAAGTATGATAGGCAAACTATGTCTCACCTAAAAAAGCAAAAGTGAGTTCGGAACGTGAATTTCATTGTTTTGATTATTAGTGTTTCGTGTGCTCTACCTACCCCATTTTGGAATACAGGAGTAATATTTAAGTTGTTTTATGTTTAACTAGCTTTTGCCCGCGGCTCCGCTCGCGTTTAATTCGGGCTATCACAGAAGAGATAGCACACGTACCAATTTATAGCTTTCTACATTGAAAACTTCCACCCCTCACTTTAGGGTAATGGGGGGTTTTGAAGAGACAAAAAGTAGCCTATGTCATTCTCCATGCCCTAAACTATCTCTACCTAAAAAATCACTTCAATCCATCGCTCCCTTTAGCCGTGAAAGACGGACAAACAAACAAACAAACACACTTTCACATTTATATATTGGTACGGATTATAAGAATTACTACCTACTCATGCGGTTCATGAGTATTGTTGATATTAATGGTTGGTATAGATTTGGACATTACAATACTAGAAAGTATATATCTACTTAAATTAGTGTAAATGAAGACATATGTTGTAGGAATATAAAATAGAAGCTCTGACAAATAAAAAATCTCATTGCTCCCCAATTTTTACTTACTTTGTGGAATAAATTTCATATTACCAAAGTTTATTTCGTCAGTTGTTTCAAGTTTAATACTATGATTTTACTGTTAGCCATTGTGTTTTTCTATTCTGTATTTTTAAAACCTTTGAATAACGTCTATAAAGATAACTTTTTACAAAGTATACGTCGAAAAATATTAAGAATTACCTACGTCTAACACAAGTCTCCAAATATCTATCGCATCAACACAAAAAATTGGTTTCAGTTGCTTTATACCTAAGTTACGTTTCCAGCGAAAAATATTCACCTGATTTGTATGTAGCCACTTTTTAAGAAACTTGTTTTATTTTTTTATATAGCTTATACATATAGTGTCCCACTGCTGGACAAAAGCCTCCCCTTTTTCCTTCCACTCGTCTCTGGAAACTAATAAGAATAATAAAATTGTTTTGGAGTTGAAGTCAACGATCAAGCACGATTTGCACTCTTAAACGCATATAACATGAAGATGTGTATTTACATACATACATACATACATCACGCCTGTATTCCCAAGAAGAGGGGTAGGCAGAGCATGTGTATTTACCCGCTCTAAAACTGTCGATAAACAATCTATGTACCTTCAAAAACCTACCACCTTAGATACTCATCATTCGTACCTAACAACGGCTCGCAAGTAATAAAGGAATAATGTCTACCTACTTAACTACTCTTCAAGTTAGTGACTTAGTGTTCCAATACTGAGCAATGAGCTCCCTTTTTCCTTCAGCTAGTAGATTCATTTCGCCGAATTAATTTGCTAGGAAACTAATAAAACTATTCCAATAAGAGGAATCAACGTAAACGCACGTACCTAAAAGACCTTAGACGTCAGCCTCGAAAAATATCCTACCAAAATAACCCGATAAGGTGCTAACGAATCATTAATTTTATCCGTTCTCGATCTTCGCGTCTCAGCATCAGATCTGTTAAGTAAACACGGCGATAAGAGCCCGGCTCGCCCGACCGTGAGATAGTTGTCAATCGATAAATTCTGGCCACAAAGAGTCCGAGAGTCCGAGCTAAAAGGGAAATTGTGTTGGAATGTCTGTCGCGGCGAGCTCCGCCCGGCTCGGGGACGAATAATAATACTCGCCCACCATTGTACCACACGGCGCAACACACACCAAAGTAAACCTCCTCGAAATTCAAAAGCTAGATCCGATATAAAAGAATTTTAAGTAGCTACCTGGCGCAAAAGTTACGAAGTAGGAACAATTGTTGCGAGAGTTCAGTTTCATTCACTTAACAAAGAGCGTTGTCATACTTTCTAGCTAGTTGTTACTATTTTATGGGTAAGAAAGTATGGAGCGGCTGCTTGGAGCCAAGTTGCCACTTTGTGTCAAGCGTATACTTTTACGCTATTCAATCTCGGTAGTTACTTTAATGGCTTAAAACGTACAATAGCACCCATAACATTATCACGTAATAATTAAATCAATCAAAATTACATTCCTAATTTCCATCCTAAACGTAACTTCAACAAATGTAACCAAATATATCCAACCAAACTTCATACCTACAAACCTTGCCTTTACTAAACCTTGTATAGAATTTCATCCTTTATAATGCATTCAAAGCAGGATTAAATGCCTTAATACATGCGTCATACTTGGTTTACCGTCTCTGAATAGCGGAAATAACTTATCAGATACGGCGCTCGTGTCGCGGCCATGCGTGGCGGCTGGCGGCGCTCCGGCCGCTACACCTTACCTGTATAAATACCGCCTTACGTCTGTCGCAGTAGTAAAAAAACACTTACAGCTGACTCGGCCGGCCATAGCGACAAGACTTTATATTATACGAGGCATGAGGCTTTCCGGCGGCCGCCCGTACAATGACAACCAACCCGGATTATTCTTCATGCCACGAATAGAACAGGTAACATTCTAGTGCTGTTCTTCAACCGCATTATTTCAATCGATAACTTTAGTCGTGGAAAGGGCAAGCAATTACGATTACGGACTGGTGGCAAACGAGTTCATTTGTTTCGTTAGATTAAATGTTCAATCAAAGTTAAAAATAGCGAACGCCCACTGGATTAGATGGCTACAAGTTCATCGGACGCATTACCCACATTCACATTATAACTTAAACATTGTGTAATATAACTTTTGCGCTTCAGGGACCCCTTCCAATTATCCAGTGTGCAATTAACGCAATAAACTGAGTGTTTCCAGTTGGAACTTGGAACTTCTGAGGCAATTCGTGAAGCTGAGCTTAGACTAAATAAGCTGAGGTAAAAATCGTGGAAGACGCACGCGCTGCTTTTCATTCATTGAGGATAGAACCTATAGAGTACTAATGTCATCTTGGTTGTTCGGAAATTATTCCGCAAAACAATTGAAGTGATCGCTGTGCTCTTATTGGCCGGTCCAAGATCGCGCGTAACGCTAGTGCCTTTTTCTCTACGGTTATTGGCTCTGTACAGTTTCTGTGACAGTGACGGTGACGTTTAGTATGTTGAAATCAACAAACTATTTGCGGACCGGGGTTGCGAACATTGTTTCTCTATAGGTTCTATCCTCTATGTTTTCATTGGATCCATCCCTGAGGCGTAAAACTTTTCTGTCATTAACTAGAATGTGCTTTGCCATGCCAGTTTTTGCAACAATTCAGTATTCTATTTTTAAGCTAAGTGTGACGTTAAATGAAAGAAATGCTGTACTCATAACTCATAAAACATAATTTTAAATTAATTGTGACGCATGTCAGAATTATAATCCTTTTAATGATTCTTTTACTTCACATATTTAATGCGAAAAAGTAAATAAGTCTTTGAAGTAACAACTGATGATATATTTACTGGAATACATTGTCTGAGCAACCTTGTAATAAGGTACCTCTTTCGGAATTTGATAGCGTTGCGTCTTTGTACCTATATAGTCTACGAAACCGCCTACTGTCGGCTTTAGAATCTAAACAAGTACTACGTACTAGTACTAAACAAATACATACATACATACAATCACGCCTGTATTCCCAAACGGGGTAGGCAGAGCACACAAAACGCTACACAGACAAAACGACGACCATTTCACGTTTTGTGGCCACTTCTAGCATAATATTTTTAAGGGTTTGAGGTGGCAGGTATAATAGTGACAGGTTGCTAGTCTGTCGCCTAAAGTACCAATACCTTAACCTATGTCCTTAGTCGCCTCTTACGACATCCACGGAAGAAATGGAGACGTGTTATTCAAAACCCGACACCACACGGGTACACACAAGTACTAAGATTTTTTTTTTTATCTCGGCCACAGAATTAGTAACTTCAAAGTTTATATTTTTTGTGAACGAGACAGGACAGCTGACAAACTGGCTGTTAATTCCACAGAAGAGGCAACAGTATAATTTTGCAAATACATACCTACGTATATCACGCCTGATTCTCAAATGGGGTTGGCAGAGCACATGAAATGCTAACTAGACAAAACTATGACTAGTTCACATTTCGCAGCCACATCTAGCATAATTTTCAAGTTTTAGTTAAGCCATAATAATAAAACATACCTTAACCTTCTTTCTTTGTCGGATTTTACGACATCCGCAGAAGAAATGGAGCGGTGCTATTCTAAACCAAATACTAGAGCTATTTGTAGAATACTTATGAGTCTAAACTCCAACATTACAGAACAACACGAGCCCGCCTTAATATTTGTATACATCCACGGTTTGATGGAGCGGTGCCGGAGTATTTGGTCTACGGAATAGTCGACAGTCGGCATTGGAATCTCTAGTGAGACGGCAATATCGCCGGTATGTGATTGGCGCGTGGGCGGCTGCATAATGAACCAGGCCGTGGGTGGGGCAGGTGGCGGGTCCCGCTTTGGTGTCAGCTGAGCGGGCTGGGGGAGAAAAAGAAGAGCGTGAAGTTGACGTAAAATAGCGTAGATAGAGTAAGAAAGAGTTTGGCTAGTTAATAAAAAAAAAAATTAGTCCGTCAGATAGATAACCAAAAATATTGTACAAATATTTTTCCTTTTATTTGACAAACGAAAAATAACGATAATACAGCGCTTAAAAGTTTCGCGTGACGTCACGACTCGGTACAATTTTTTAGTGAGTCGTGACGTCATGTCGTCGAAGTTTGATGATCTATAACTTGTCGATGTTTTCATTTGATAATCCATCATCTAACGAACGGACTAATTAGAATTAAGTACATACTTACATTTTAGGGTTCCGTACCTCAAAAGGAAAAAACGGAACCCTTATAGGATCACTTTGTTGTCCGTCTGTCCGTCCGTCCGTCCGTCCGTCCGTCTGTCAATACCCTTTTTCTCAGGAACGCGTGGAGGTATGAAGCTGAAATTTATATCAATTACTCAGGTCTACTGTTTCTTGAAGCTGTGAAAAAATCAAACTTCTAAGCCAACGCAATCAAAAGATACAGCCGTTTATGCCGCAAATTTTCGACACTTGCAAGGGAATCAAAACCTACAGGGTGCTTTCCGTGAACTCAGAATTTTGAAATTTGGTACGAAGCAACGTCTTATAGCATAAATAAAGGAAAAATTACGAAAACCATAAATTTTTAGTTACATCACACAATATATATTTTTTTAATAATTTTAAACTTACTACCCATTTCCTCGTAAACGCGTAGAGGTATTAAATTGAAATTCATACCAAATACTCAAGTCTATAATACCTTTAAGCTGTAACAAAATCAAACTTCTATGTCAACGCAATCAAAAGAAACAGCAATTTAAGCTGCATATTTTGAAACTCGCAAGTACTCGCAAGGGAATCAAAACCTAAAGGGTACTTCCAGTCGACCTAGAATCTTGAAATTTGGCATGAAGCAACGTTTTATAGCACACATAAAGGAAAAATCCCGAAAACCTTACATTTTTAGTTACATTACAAAATATATATTTTTTAATAAATATAAACTTATTACTTTTTTCCTCATGAACGCGTAGAGCTATCTATAATAAAAATACCATAGTTATGACTCGATTGTCGTAATGAACGAACTTTGTAAACCTTGCAGGTTTGTACGGAACCCTCGGTGCGCGAGTCCGACTCGCACTTGGCCGGTTTTTTTTAACCCAGGACACAAGCCTATTGTATGGAAACTGAGACAGCGTCTCCAGGCAACACGGTCTCCTTACAATTTCGCTACAGATTTTTGATGTCGTTTTCGGTTATTTGTTAGACGTTCTATTTTTCAGATTAGTCAACAATTGTATCACCATAATCAGCCACTTTTGAGATAAATGAGACCGCCAAAAACATGTAAGGCTTTACCAAAGACACGACTTACCTGTTCATGTCATTTTTACTAGTCGAAAATCATCTCATTTCATTTTGACGCTGCCATCGGAGAATATCATTGCTCTCCCCGCTACCAACAAGACGTGTCACTACATCCCGGCAGCGCCTCCCGCTCGTCGGAATCCACACGAGCTAGTGCCTTCTGCCGCCAAATCCGTCATCACGGCGTCTCATCCCCAGATTTGAGATAACATAATACTGCATTAAGATTTACACTTAATGAAGGATCTTGTTCAATTATTAATCAGATCCAATGAATACGCTCACAGGTAAGACCGAAGCTGATTAGAATTATAATTGAGTATCGATCAAATGTTTTGGTTAGGATTAGCGTGCAGCAGCCTTGATTTTGGCACGTTGGCTTGACTTTGAATTTGATAAGTCAGGTCATATGGTTACGTGACTAACATAATCAAAGACCTAAACATCTAAAGAGATAATTTTAACAGTACATTCTCTTAGCGACACGAAAGAGCGAGTTAAATGCCACATCGCAATTGAAAGAGTTTATTTACATACATACATACATACATATACTCACGCCTGTATTCCCATGAGGGGTAGGCAGAGCACATGGATTCAAAAATCCAGTGCCACGTCTAGCAAATTCAGGGTAACCAGATGATTAAACGTGATATTGCGGTGACAGGTTGCTAGCCCATCGCCCACAATACACTAACCCTTTCCCAGAGTCGACTCTTACGACACCCACGGGAAGAAAGGGGGAGGTGCTATTCTAACCCGGCACCACACGGGAAATTATTTATTTACTTATATTCATTCACTGGTTATTGGTCCGTCCGTAGGTCACAGCCATTATTTTTCCTAAACTATAAACTTAGTAAGCAGGTGTCCTTTTTGACCCGTTTTAAACATTTCACATAATAATAGAATAAAAAAAAACAATAAATTTTGGACGTTCTACGTACAGTACATTATGATCTACATTGCCATGCAAACTACCACTGAAAATTAGTTTGAACGATTTTTATTTAATACTAAATAAATCAAATCAATAAATCGTTACCTTAGCTTTACCAAGTCAATGGCACAGTACCCTTCGTGCGCGAGTCCGACTCGCACTTGGTCGATTTATTACTAAAACTAAATCAAATACTAAGTAAGTAGAGATTTTTAAGTAAGCCTATTACAATGATTGCTTGTGATTTTATTCGTCAGAAATGTGGCTTGATGTAGTTTCCTTGATAGAAAAAAACGGTCTGGTATTTAGACGTTTAGCCGCCGGGACAAAGTCGTCATACTGTCAAACTTTTAATTTAATGTCATCGAAAATGTTTCAAATAATATTAATTTCTCGACAAACATATAAACAGGCAAACGGACCACGGAGAGGTTTTATATGAATTCCTTTTTTCCATTAGATGTATACGGAACAGTAAAAAACTCTTGTCTTTCCTTCTTGCTTTCCTTCTATAAATGTCTTAAACTTCCGTGATTCTCAATTACCCTTCTCCTGTTAATCACAGCCGCTGTAACACAACCGAAACGTCGAGCTAATTAAAACCATACTAAAAATTAAAACTAAATTGATTACCCAAGTCTACTAATATTAGAATCCTAGCTACCCATAGAGACAAGCATAAACCACGTCTCCCATTTCCGACCATCCAGATTTTCATGCATCGCTTCAAAGGGCACGATATGATCGTGTGCACCGCGGCGCTCCGCGGCCCCTCTCGGCGACACTTCAAAAGCTTTTAGTGATTAAGTAAAGCTGAAACTTCATGAAATGCAACGGCTTAAGCGCTTTCAGTCATTTGTTTCAAATGTTGCATGGAATGGACTGCAGAGATAATGCCGTAATTTTGTTTTGCATTCGCGGGATAAGTTTTTGAGGGATATTATTTAAAGGATGTGGAACGAATGAAAATGGCGAACGATGGGCTGATCTGATAGTTACTTCTTTAAAAAAAAACATAGCTGTTCAAAGGAGAAACGCTGCCAGCCCGTTGGCATGGAGGCTTTTATTCAGTTTTAGTTTTGCTTAAGATATTTTAGTCACTTATAATAATAATTAGTGTCCCGCTGTGGAACCAACGCCTTCCCTTCTTTTTGTCACACCCCTGTCATGGACATATTCCGTCCCCTCAGGCATCCCTTCAAGTCTGCCTCTGCTCCTTTGGCCGTCCTTCGGAAAATAATTGTGTTAATTATTAAATATAACATTTACTTATGAAACTAAAAAGAACATGGTTATCTTATACGTACCAGCATGCGAGGCTTTTCATTTAACTACATAATCATCTACCTACGGGGGCTCGAGTAGCACTGGCGTGTTAGTGATTATTGCTCAGCGCACGTTCCAATGGATTATTCGAAACTCCATTATTGTTTGTTACTATTTGCGCTTCTGCACAATTTTCAAAGACAACTGCGGAGAATATTTTGCAGAATCTCGAAAAGGAAGAAACAGTAATGGCATAAGTGTCAATTAATCCCTTTCAATTGTTTAATTTTATGTATTAAAAGCGAAAAGCAAAAACAGTTGATACGCAAGCTTGACGCGTACTGTGAAAACTTGTCACAGTGTGTCAAATTCCACTACATGCCCGTTACAGGGTACATAGGTCACATTGGATCCGCAATTATCTTAAACACAAAACCCTAATTTACCTATTTATACATTAACTCGGGAATTGTTTATACAAAATGTAGGCTGAATTTGGCGTGAACACAGTAATGTTCATTAGATAATTGTGTAATACTCGTATTACCGTATTCAAGTTCCAACATGTTCTGTACGGAACTACCGGCTTTTAAAGTAAACTCTTCATAAGTGAGCTTGTAAGTGGCACTCTCATAATTGGCACGTGTAGAGTCGCCATTATAACATGCACCATTCGCAAAACAGATACGTGCAGAAGTCAATCTCCATACAAAGTGCACTCGAGCAGTGCACACAAACACCGACCGCTCACACACGATAACTCGGAACAGTTGGGACCAATCCGAGAACGTATGTATGTATGTATGTATGTATGTAACTATTTATTGTACAGAATAAAAATGACAAAATAACAAATAAAACAGAACACAAGTACAAAGGCGAACATATCCCTTAAGGGATCGGAACGTTTGCCGTCCACTTGAGTTGCGGTTTGTGACCGATTCTGCAAACTCTTCAAGAGTATCTAACTACCGAAACTGTGAAATTGTAACAAGTAACTTAAATACTTGAAAGTGTTTTCCATAAGATTACACTAAAAAAATGGACATAAGAATGAGAATTATAACACTTTAAAATATAATTCCACCATAGTTTTATCTGAATATGCCGTAATTAGCATCCCTAGGGCGACCGCCGAGCGTAAGTATGAAAAGAGAAGTACAGTTACGAACCGGGATTGTTGAGCCACTTACCACTGTTCGCAATTTAGGCGTGTAATCAATGACCGATGTGACAGACTAGATGTCAGCTATTAGATTAGTATTACACGACAAAGTTACAAACATAGGTAAGTGGCTTAACAATCCCTGTTCGCGAACGCACATGATTGGCTTCTGTTACGTATCTATTTTGTGGACCATGTGAGCGGCCCACTGCCGACATGCGACTAGCTTTCAGCTGGCGAGGTGCACTTGAATTTTCCAATAGTTTGCCCTAGTCACTCGACTGGCCAAGTTAATTCTAACTCCGACGACGGTTAAATCGTCCAGTAGGATTTAAGTTAGTATCTCTTCAATCTGTAGACGCAGAATTGATTTTACTCGACCAGATTGAAACTTTATACTTAAGCTAAGACAAATACCTTATTTGTTATGTAAGAGCGGAAAACAAACTTCATGTTTCCCGCGACGGCATAAAACATTAGCCCGATAAATAAGTCGTCCTGGATGCTTAAAGTACATTCCCAAACCTTCCTTCAGCTTTACAAATTAGGTGTATATGCTTAGAAAATGCCTATTAGAGACCATAAATTGTAGAACGAGGCATGTGATGGGACACGGCACGACTCAACACATTCTTTTTGCACCTACAGAAAAAAAAAGTGGAAGTGGGAAGAGGCATAGGAATTCTACAATTGACCTATTTTGGCCAGATCATACAAAAAACCAAACAGTTGGCCAAAGACCGTGCAAAGTGGCGTTTACTCCGCCGACAACAACGAGGCTCTCAAATTGAGGAAGGAGAAAGAACCTACAAATTGCATTATCCTTTGCTTCAAAATAGCATGACGTTGCTAATAGCACGGCGCCGTGTGCCACTCAAATACGTGTAACCCGTATTTAATTTAATTGCCCTTCCTCTAATGGCCATTGCCATAATTCGTTCCATTAAGTTTTAGGTATTTTTAAACCTTTTCACAATTTAGAAGTGTATAAAAGGTGTGGTGTCAGGTTAAAAACAGCACCTCTCCGTGAATGTGGATGATACGTAGGTATGCTTTAGGCGACCAGCTAGCTACATGTCCCTATTGTGCCGTGTTTGTCTATGTTTAAACCTATAAATTTACGAAAAAAATTAAATAGTAGAATTTTAAAAACGTTAATTAGACACGATTTTGACAGTTTTTTAATTCATGTGCTCTTTTTTACCCCTCTTGGGAATACAGGCGTGAGAATATCTATGTATGTATGTGATTTGGACTAAGTATGGTTTTGTACGTTCTGCCAACCCCATTTGGGAATACGGACACGGTGGTGTATAGAGTTAGCAATGTACTAAAAGCTTAAAATGTGCTTACGTAAGTGCCGTAGTATTTTTATAGTCGGTAACGTAGGGTCCTTGAATTCACATCTGCATTAGTGAAAGCCACTACACCAAATGTGGACCTAACATTTTGTTCTAACCTGCATTCTGATATTTTAACAAAAGTTAAGTACGAAATTCAGCTTCAGCTCCTTCGAACACAACAAATCACCTAACAAAATAGTAGGGATATGTGAGATGAATAAATATGCATACGAGTACTAGTAACCGCTGAGATTCTGAAAGCCGCTGCGGTTCGACTGGCCGGTCAAAGTTCCCGGGATCCGGCTACTTTTCCCTCGATTGCGACCGCCGCTTCCGGCGCCCTTCCGGCAGAGTTCAACACTCACTTCGAATTTTCTTCGAGATGGTTTCTTTTTAATTCGCGACCTGATTGCAACGAGGGTTTACCGTTTTTCAGTCTCTTTATGTTCACGGAGAGTTGCGGATTCGGATGGTTGTTGAGGGAAATCGATTCCATTTCTGTACAGTCGAACCAATTGATTGTTGGTATCTGGCCCACCGCGAATCATTGTCACAATAAACGTAATGAAGATTTCCTTTGTCAAACAATGGAGACTGATCATGGCGTTTACTGTAAATGGGTTCTATGGTGAGTCAGAAACCTAACGTTTGGTTCTGAGCAGATTCAAATTCAAATTCAGATATAGTGGTTTACGCTAGATATGTAAAAGGGCATCCCGGTTGGCGAATTTTTTGCGTTGAATTTAAGATAAGTAGACACGATCTTTCGCAAGTAATTTAGGTAATATTAACATTCCACTGCTAATGAAGCAAAATTAAGACCACGTATTTTTTTATAATTAACACGGAAGTATCATGAAGTGTGGATTGCATTACGTGAACGCTATTTAGTTTATTTTAAGTAAACGAATAGTGAGCTAATTGGTGATACGAAACACCCCAGTGATTAGGTTGTATGTCTTGCCTCGATTTATAAAGCTTATTTTGTATTGAATTTGACGCATTTCATCGAATTCGATATCCGAGATTAGGAATCGTAAGATACGTGAAGCATGTGGACTTTCTACTTAATAAATGATCTGTGTATCCGGTAACTTAACTATATACAGGTATTAAAAAAATGATCAGTCTCTTAAATGTAGGTATTTAACAAACTGTGTTTTACAATAATCCTTTCAGTTATAGTTGAGCAAAATAAATCCGCATAAACGTGGAACGTTAATAAGAAACAACCGAACAAATAATGAGAATAGCCATAATAACATTCAGTACATAATTTATTTCAAATAATTTCAGTGTTCATTCCAGAGCGAAGGAAGAAGCCACCAAAAAACTTAATTCACTTTTAAAGAGTGTTCAAATAAAAATGTCTACGCCCAGCATCGACCTCCTTAGTGACGATGAATAAAGTCATCGTCCTGGCTTGTTAAGGCCAGAGACGAGAGACATTTTGACAGCTTATAGAAGAAAAAACGTAGATTTAAAAATATATAGCAAAAACTGACTGTAAAACTGTTATATCATTTAAAATATTGTAAAAACTTTAATAAAATAATTAAATAGCAAATACATAGTATTATTGAACACTCGAAGAGCGAACATGTTTTGGTGACCCCGACGTGATAAACGTTTTACTAATACAAGAATGATACGGATTGAAGCGAAGTGAAACTAATTACTACGAGATTCCGAAGTAATGATTTTATGCATGCAACGGGAATGCGACCTTCGGTCTGAAAGAAAAAGTGATAAGACGGTTCCGAGGGAAGTAACGCCCATTTCTATCTTTCTAAACCTCTCCTTTTACAAAAAGGTGCATCAATTTTTGCAAATGTAGTTCGACTTAACGAGTCTTAGTTTAGGTAAAAAAAAGTGTAGCCACTCAGTGCACTATTATATTCCACAGTGGTATACAACTTTCCAATTTTCAATTATACTAACTATTAAAGCCTCTTATGGTTAAAGCATCTTGTATTATAGAATTTAATTTAATTAAAATAGTCTCAACGGAAAACATCGAATTATAAAAGCTTTTTTGTTCAACTTTCAATTGCCGTGTCAAATTTGCTCAGTTTAAAGTTATAATTTTACCAAGTTATTTTCCATAATCCCTGTTAGTGTTTGTATTTACACATTGTTGACCTCATAGGCCGACTATTTCAGAGCATACTCCGTGAAGAAGCTGGCAAAAACAAAAATTAAACTGCATTATAAGCGGTTGCGTTTCTACGAGCGAGATTGCCTTGTCGCACTGTGTCGCGCGTCGCGCAGTGCTAGCTGAGGACATCGCGTAATCGCCGCGCCGCGCGTTATCAGTTATCAGCTGGTTTGTGCATCGGAACAGGTTGGATTCTTTTTGTAATAACTTAATAATTTACACATTGACTTGTTATTGTTTGCGCTCACGACATGGCGGATTTAAAAGAACTGATAAAGCAAAGAGGCGGTTTTAGAAGCCGTCTGACATTATTTGAAAAATATTTCAATCCAATAATACAGAACAAAAATACTGTGGAGCGCAACAAAGCTGTAGATTCTGAATTTAAGTTAAGATTGAGCAAATTGCAGGATTTATCATGTCGTTTTGATGAAGTTCAAGCCAAGATTGAATTATTAGATCCTGACCTAGATCAACAAATTACAGAAAGAGAGGAAACTGAAAATAGATTTTTTTCTCTAATTGCAAAGGCTCAGGAATTAGTAGACAAAGGCAATCAACAAAAAGTAAAGCGTCAATGGGATGAGGCGTCAATGGCATCATGCCGTGGCAGTTGTGCTTCACCGATAAATAGCCAACATAATATAAAATTGCCACCATTGAAGCTCCCTCCCTTTAATGGGGATTCAAACAAATGGCTTGAATTTCATGACATGTATTTGTCTCTCATCCACAGTAATACAAATATTGACGATGTCAGTAAATTTCATTATTTGAAAACATATCTAGAGGGTTCCGCTAAGGCAGTAATAAGTAGTGTCACGGTATCCGCTAGCAATTATGAAATCGCTTGGTCAATGCTCTGCGATAGGTATAATAACAAGCGTTTATTAATTAACGAGCATATTAAATGCTTATTTTCGATTGAAACACTCACACGAGAGTCTGACCGCGGCTTGCACAATTTGATAGATGCAATTTCAAAGAATTTAGCTGCTTTGAATGCGCTGGGTGAACCGACCGATAGTTGGGATACGCTTATTATATACATGGGCTCTGCTAAATTAGATCCAATAACATCTAGAAAGTGGGAGGAAGTCCGAAGTAAGTCAGATAGACCAACATTATCAGATTTCTTTGAATTTCTGCGGCAAAGAGCTACGATTTTAGAAACTATTAGTGCTGCCAAATCAACTACACCAGGTGAAAAAAATGAAAAACGTAATAGTTTTATAAAATCGAATTCGTTTATTGCTTCTTCACTCGACTCACCTCCTCGTAGCAGTTGCATAGCCTGTAAAGAGGATCACAAATTATACAACTGTAACAAATTCAAAGCAATGTCTGTGGATGAAAGGAATGCAAAAGTTTATCAATGGAGAATATGTAGTAATTGTCTTCGCGGTGGTCATCTAGCGTACCAGTGTAGACTCGCAGGCTGCCGCTTCTGTAACAGAAAACATAATTCATTATTACATAAACAAACCCATAATGTGAATACTCCACCACAACCAAAGCAGATCCCACGGGTACAAATTAATAATAATGATAGGGCATCTACATCATTTACTACTACAGCTGAAGCTTCGGATAATGAACAAGCGTTTCAAACCAAAAAAGATGACAATATAGCTAGCTTCACTCCGGTTGTTACAATGTCTGCTGGCGCCTCAAACTTAGCTCTTCTGTCTACGGCTATAGTTGAGGTGTCAAACAATGGCAAAACGGTCAGGTTGAGAGCGCTATTAGATAGCGGTAGTCAATCATCGTTTATAACGGAGGCTGCTCAAGCAAGATTAGCTTGCAAGAAAATTAGCAATCAATGCAACTATGTGTCCGGTCTTAATAATGCAACAATAAGCATTGCCGAACACTGCAACTTAAAGATTAAATCGGTACATAAGCAATTCAGTACAGCTATCAGATGTTATGTCGTGCCAACTATTACCGACAATCTTCCTCAGACTGAAATACGCGCTACTGACTTATGCATACCAGATAATATTCGATTAGCAGACCCAAACTTCTTTCACCCATCAGAAATTGAGCTTTTGTTAGGAGCTGATGTCTTTTGGGAAATTATGGGATCTGCTCGTATTAAACTGGGGTCTAATAAACCAGTCTTACAAGAAACCCAATTAGGATGGATCGTATCAGGTCCTATTGGGGGGAAATATTATAACTATGATCACACAAATAAAATTAATTGCCAATTTTGTAAAGAGAAACAACAGCAACTTACCTTCATCTCGCGTAACACAAAATATCCCAGTTCAAATTACTGGCGTCCATATCGCAGGTCCTTTTGTAATGCGAGATCGTAAGGGTTTGTAAAATAGTAAAAAGTTATTTATCATTTAAAAAGATTCATTGTGACAGTGGTAAAAATGTCATGGGCGCAAATAATAATTTAGTTGATTTTTTAGAATTTTGCAATAAATCTTCCTCTTCCTTTACAACCGCTGAAGGAATCAAATTTAAGTTTTCGCCTGCTTATTCGCTCTATTTCGGAAGGTGCAAAATACTACAAGGTTACTAACATGACGTTCGAGGAGTTGACTACGCTATTTGCACAAATTGAGGCAATTTTTAAACTCCCGACCATTAACTCCGCTATCCTAAGATCCTTTAGATCTGTAACCGTTATGTCCTGGGCATTTCTTGATCGGAAGACCGCTCACTTCTTTGCCGACTCCAGTATTGCTGCATGAGAATATAAGCAAGCTCAACCAACCATTATGAAGAATTAGAGAAGATGGACAACTCAAGGAAGGAGATATGGAACCCAATTTGCCTCCACTGAAATGGCGGCTTGGACGAATTCGGAAGCTACATCCAGGAGCCGATGGTGTGGCACGAGTAGCAGATGCATACACATCAAAAGGCACAATCAGACGCTCTATTGTCAACCTGTGCCCTTTACCTATACGTGAAGATTCTGCTCGAAGACCTGCGGTCTTCGAGGGGGGGAACATGTCTACGCCCAGCATCGACCTCCTTAGTGACGATGAATAAAGTCATCGTCCTGGCTTGTTAAGGCCAGAGACGAGAGACATTTTGACAGCTTATAGAAGAAAAAACGTAGATTTAAAAATATATAGCAAAAACTGACTGTAAAACTGTTATATCATTTAAAATATTGTAAAAACTTTAATAAAATAATCATCTCTCCTCCAGACATCGGATGTAAAACGCGCATTTTCAGGGTTCCAACGTGAAAAGTCTTTCTTTTTCAGCTACAGCGGCCAAGAGACTGGTTATGAGCACAAGCTTTTTAAGTGTTACGTCCAAAGGCTTTGTCTCATTTTCTTAGAAGAATATTAAACGCGCACATAATACTGCGGCTACTCACGATCAAAGAGAAAATGAAAATCCTAAAGGCTTTGCTGCGTTTAAAAAGTTGAATAAAGGATATTAATCGGCCGTAAAAAGCTTATTGCGTGTATTTAATTATACAGTATAAAAGTGGAACATGTTGCGCCACCCTTTTAGGATTACGTATGTAATGAAAATAATAGTAATCCCTCTTACACGCGTGTGCAGCTGGGCGCGGGCTCGGTCAGGCTATACAGGCCTCGGTGTATCTACAAACAATAATCATTTTGTTAACAACTCTCATGAGTTTAGCTTCTCTCGACAACTATTAATAAGTTTATAATAGTTATATTTTCAGTTTTAGAACCCTTAATTAGGTCACCTGTGTTCCACCGGTCTGCAGCATTTTTGTCTAACATACATAATACCTTTATTCCCAGAAAGGGTAGGCAGAGCTTACGAAATGCTAAATAGTCAAAACCACGACTATTCCATATTTTGTGGCCACTTCTGCATTTTTTTAGCATTAAATTGGCAATCGTAGTGACCGTTGCTAACCTGTCGCCTTAAACCTTAACTCCTTAGTTAGTCGCTTCTTATGACATCTACGGAGGAAATATGGAAGTTTCATTCTAAACTCGATGCCACTCGGGAACAGTTGTCTAAAGTAATTAAAAATAAAGGTAATTAACGCGCGTACATCATCTAAAAACAAAACCAATGAAGCTACAAAATGTCGGATACCAGCAACATTTCTTCAACGAACATTATCTGTGAAATGATTATTTTATTACCCTGGCAACACAATAACCGTCACGAGACAGTTCCCCTGTCGTGTTCGCGAGAAGCAACGAGTTATAGAGCTATTAAACGTCGATCCGTATTGCCGGCACTTCTCTGCGAAACCTTTGACGTGTTAAATACCCAGGTAGAGCTGCAAGCTCGAACAAAAGGTAATATGCGATATTGACACGGCGTAAGGGTGCCAAAGGGAATAGCAATATCAGCTCGTGCCCCGCCCCGCCTAACGACAAACAAAATAAAAGTTTGATGAAATTTTTTCCACGTTTTCATATTCTCGCACAGGTTGTTCATTGTTTTAACTGCGTGCGAAGTTGCCCACATGTTGAGGATATTGACACGCGTTTTGTAATGAGGTCGTAGATTTTTGGCCGTATATAGGTGATCGCGGACGTTTTAGAAACAGGTCAGGTCAAGAGTACCCGAAACCGACGATGTATGAAGAGATTAATGAATGTGGATGAAGCAAATGACGTTTACCAGGAACAAACTAGTCTCTACCTACTTCTGTAGTAAATAGGTAGTTTTAGGTTCCGCGTGGTGTCGGGATAAAATAACACTTCTCCATTTCTTCCGTGGATGTAGTTTGAGGCGACTAAGGAATTAGATTAAGGTATATTTTAGGCGACAACCAGACACTATTATACCTGTCGACTCAAAACCTAAAAAATTATGCTCAAAGTGGTTTTGTCTATATAACATTTTGTGTAATCTGCCTACTCTATTTGGGGATACAGGTGTCATGCATGTATCGATCGGAAATTACTGCGTTTAAAGTATGGGTATGCCCAATACTCGTAATTACTAGAATAGCTAATTTAGTTAAATTAAAACAAATATTAAATTTAAATAACGTTTTCTTTTAAAGCTGAAACTGAAACCTTGTCATAATGTTACTAAACATGAATTGATACCTAATTTATCTGTAACTTATTTGACATCAAAGCATCTTTAAAATTTTATACCTATCATAAAGGTCACGATTATCATTCCCACTAAATTTAAATTAAACAGTCGTTAACAGATTTCACTCTTTTCAACCACTTTAGTACCTAAACTACTACAAATGTACCCATTTCCTTTCTACGGCCACACGTTTAATTTTTTCGGGTACGCTCCAGGAAGGTTCAAAAGTAATTACGTTTAACCTGTTGACCTCGTCTGCAATTTGGAATTGGATACAGCGCTTAGGTTGCCAGGGCCTCGGCAAACAGGCTGGTGTTTATTTTACCCACACTTTACGTACTTGTGGC
Source organism: Adoxophyes honmai (assembly GCA_005406045.1). Lineage (NCBI taxonomy): Eukaryota > Metazoa > Arthropoda > Insecta > Lepidoptera > Tortricidae > Adoxophyes > Adoxophyes honmai. The sequence continues at coordinate 123,806 of BHDV01005045.1, forward strand.
CTGTAGCGTTTCCCAAACTATGGGTCGCGACCCAGTACCGGGCCATTAAAATAAAATACCGGTTCAAACAATTCCCTTTTGAACATACATACATCATGCCTGTAGTGTCAAATGGGGGAGGAAGAGCACACGAAACAACAATAGACAAAAACATGGTTATTTCACGTTTCGTAGCCAAGATCTCTAAACATAAAACATTTACATCACGCCCTATTCCCGGTGGGGTAGGCAGAGACAACATAGCGCCCTTTGCTTCTATTCTGTCTGTCATAACCAGCATACAGTACTATCAGCACTACTAATTAGGGTTAGAAACAGATGAAAGAGAAGAGGTATAATAGTGACAGGTTGCTAGTCTGTCGATTAAAGGATACCTAAACCTATTTTCTTAGTCGCCTCTTACAACATCCATGGAAGGAATGGCGAGGTGCTTTTATTCTAAATCCGACACCACACGGATATCGAAAAATCCATTTTTCTATTCATAAAAGTGTGTCATTAGTCCTATTGGAATAAGCTTAGTTTTAAACGCAAGTACCTTCGCATGCACAATGAAAATTACCGGGCCATGGTAGAGCAAAGTTTGAGAAACTCTAGCTTATAGCATTCTAAAACGAGCATGAAATTTAATTTTATTGTTTCCTGTCTGGTGTCGGGTTAGTATAATACTTCTCCATTTCTTCTGTAGATGTCATAAGAGGAGACTGAGGAAAGAGTTTTAGGCTAGGTTACCTCTTCCATCTGTTTTTAATTTGCCAGGAGTAGCTATGAAATAGTTCATGGTTTGTCTTTGTCATGTATCGTGTCAAAGGACTACGGAGTAGCCAGAAACGTGTCGAGCTAAACTCGATTTAAGTCTCGAGTTATCCGCATTTTCCAAAATGTGTGAGGCTCACGATAGCATCATGGTCAAAACCCTCATTTTTAATTATGAAATTTGACATGAATCACTAAAGTAAATAACTAAAAGGGGTGAAACCATTGTTCATAACCAAACATCGTGAGAACGTGGTCGAGTTAACTAAGTTCTAGATTTGTTCACCTCGATTTTAAGTATGTATGTAAAGTATGTAATTCTTTATTGTACAAAATACACACATGACAAAATAACAAGTACAAAACAAAACACAAGTACAAAGGCGAACATATCCCTAAAGGGATCTCTTCCTGCTGACCTTCAAGCGATTGACAAAACATGTGAAATTAGAGTACCTACTTAACATTAGCAGTGCCTAATTTTTGACTTGTTGAGTGCCATAACATAGCTGTGGTAGCTTAGTTCCTTGGTACATACTTTGTTGTACTTACAAACTCTTGGCCCTTCCATAGACGACGGAATTCTTACTCCAACTAATATTTTCTTATCGTCTTATAATATTTTTTACCTCTATCATAATCGTCCTGCATTATCTGCTTGTTTAGTGTAAGGCATTTGTATTCATATTATATACTCGCAAGAACGTAAAAAAATTAGCTGACGTGCTCTTATTTATTTATTTTGTTAGGTCATTTCTAAGTTAGAAATCAAAGCCAAATTTGGTGTGTTAAAAGAGTTACCATAGTTAAATCCCATTTCTTTCAAACGCCGAGCACCTTACAGTAAATTTAAAACAGAAAAAGAAGGTAGTGGCAAAAAATAACTAAATACATAAAAGCCAGTCACAGAACAAGACTAGACCGGGAGACTTATTAGATTAGTTTAACGACATTTAAATAAGTTATCATAATAAAGTCTGACTCAACGTTTGTAAGTGATTAAGTGAATTCAAGGGCAATGGTACAGTCACATCGAGTAAAACAGTCTTGAAAACACTAATGGGATACAACAACTAAGGAAGTTTAATTCCTAGTTATAACAGGAATCTGTCTTTGGAAACACAATCTGTCGTGTTTTCTTCTAAATGGCTGCTTATAATTTTTTAGACAATGGTGTGAACAGCATTTTAGGTACGCAGCGTAATTTATTAAATACCTAATGAAACCTATACCTACTTCATTCCTTCGATGCACAATGGGTTGGAAAGAAACAGTAATTTTGTAATTGATGCTTGATCAAATCCCTAAGCATGTCTATGTGCTGTAAACTCAAAAGCTACCGAAGAAATAACCAGGTTTAGCCATTTTTGTTTACATTCCAACTAACTGGACTTAGTGGAGAAACCCGTGCAAAGCCAGGCTGAGCCGCTATTATTGTTCCTGTAATAAAAATTTCAATTGAATGAAATGCAAAAACTCTCCAATGAAATGTTCCTCCGCCGTTGTGCGCGTAATAAAAGACTATCGCACGATAATAACTTCCAAGAGCCTGTTATCTGAAGCAAAATTCACGTTAATATTCTATCGACTTCCAAGACTTCATATCCAACAAAATGCCAGCAACTAGAATATTGAAAACATGGTATAAATTATTCAGCGAGCATTCAAAATTTTCGGGAAGACATTCGGAGTATTCAGAATTTAATTGTACTCACCTATATAACTCTGACGGTTGTGTGTATACCAATATGGTGGAACAAGGGCGCGAATCTACATAAACATGCAATTAAACTGGAGATGGCAAACTCCTCGGGATCTGATATATTAAAGTGGACTCCCATCTTTCATGTTTGGCGGTGTGTACTTAAGGCAAGCACCTACCGCCTGCCAGCCTACGCCCATCGGCGTGCACTCTAAAACTGGGCTCTCAAATAAAATGCTCCTCAATAATAACGCAGATTAAATGATGAAGAGTCTTGGAATGCATTAATGTAACCAAAATACCAAGATTAAGCAGAATACATAATGCGCTTATCCTTCAGATCTCGACTTTCAGTTACATTCAACTAAGAAAAATATTCAGAAATGCAAACTCTCGGGAGCTGAGCGTCAGGAGCAATAAAATTAACAGCAATGTCGTTTCCATTTTATGATATGGATGGAGGAATCCGAGCGGTGGATCCGGCAGCATGGAAGAACTCACCTCATAATTCCCAGGAGTTAACGGGCTCGCGGGAATCACTTTCATTTTCACTTACCGCCACGGACTGCTCCATAACCATTAAATCCTCTTGTTTACTGCTCTTTGCCGGTTCACTGGAGGCAGAGCCCTCTCCTGGCTAACTAACTTATTCACAGCGCAAACTAAACATAAACCAGAGATGAGCCCAGCTTTGTGGAATCACCTTAGACGAGCCGGAATTTTATATCGCACGAAATTTTGAGTCCGGCGTAGGTAGGCTGTAAATTATGTATTCAAATTGAAGGACACAAAACTGATGCAATTGCTTTCCTTTTTCGGCAGCTGCCTCCGCCGCCCTGTCGAATGAAATGGAAAATGAAAAAGTTTAAATTGCTCGGACCCGTTGTTTGTGAGTTTATGCTTGTTTGTTAATGAAAATAGCTTCAAAGGCTTAAATATCTCAATCAAAACTTGGTCATATTTATTGAGATTGTTGGAAATAAGTTGAGTGAAAATTTAAATAAATTTCGCATGATTTCTGTGCAGAAAGGGGCAACCGTTTGGGGCTTGAAATGGGTGAAGAGTTTTTTTTCACGAGCAACCCCGACGTAGTGAGTTGCGCGCTGCAGGTTCACAATTTAAATATTTGCGCGGAATCCCGGCGCGCCAGCCGTCGTATGTTGCGCGCGTGTGACGAGAATAAGTACAAATGAAACGGTCCGCGCGCGCCATTCTTATCTCATCCCAAATATCGGGCACGTACTAAAGTCATAATTTCACGATGAAGTACCGCATGGGCAGGGAGCGTGCCCTTTGCAATGTGATTCACTGTTACGATTACCCGCATCTCTGGAAACTGAACGCGTTTTTTCTTAAGGAAACAATGAAAGACTCCTGAGAACTCGCAGGAGGGAAAACAAAAACCGCCATTACCGTGATACAAGTACTAAGGATACATGACTACCATTATTTAGGAAACATTGTTTCGGATATTTTATACGGCGCGCAATCTTGGCTGAGCCTCCAGCTTTAGCGTCAGATTACCGGCCGCCCCGCCAACTACGCTTACTAAATATTAGTTCAACAAAATGCCAATAACACCGTAGGGGTTCAACTGCTCAAAGTTTCCTTGGAAATTAAATTGTTGCTCACGGACACTCGGTAAAGTGAAAGGTAAACAAACAAGTGACATTAAGGGATTACTTTCCCAATATTTGTTGATTAAAATGACAGAATTTAGACTGCCTCCCCGCTTGAAAACAATTTCCAATTAATCACGCTATCGCGAAGCAGGTTTAGGAAACGCACAAAATTATGTTTTTACTAGAAGTCAGTATTAAAACCTCTGAATTACCTACATGTTATGATTAAACAACAGTTAAGTTCTAACCTTTGATCTATTAAGATAAAAATTTTAAAACATGAAATACGAGCCCGTCACAGACGAATTATTCAATCTTCTGCCAGGCAAGACGCCCGCGTATTCGCTTAGAACACTGCTAATTGTTATGCATCGCAGAGCTATTTTCGCGTTCGTTCGTATGAAATCCAATTTAAGAAGTAGGTTAAGAATAATCCGCGCTGAAAGTCTCCATAAATTAAGTCGCACTCGAGAGCAAGTCTCGGGGAGTATCCCGTTACGAAATAAATAATTGGCGAGCCGTGAAATTTATTAAGGACATAATCTTGACGATACCTTATGACAAATAGCTTTTGATCTCTTCTTGTGGCGAAAAACGTGCGATAACAAGGATTCCAAGTAATGTTACCAGGGGAATTTCACGGATTTTGTTTTCTTGTTGAACAATGGTCGTTAAATTTTGACAATGATTGGTTCGTTCCGCAATAATTAAGTTCTACATTATACGTAGTAAAGCTGGCATTTTGGAACTACAGCAACGGCATTACGCTCTAGTCGCCTCGCGCGCGGTATAAACTACCTACTTATCATTTCCTGACGTCTCTAGTTATACAGTGACAGGTATAGTCTATCTCGCGCGTATCTCTACTCGCGCCTTGCTGTGCTTAGCCGGCTGGACTTTGCTAAGCACGCATTTTTTTCTAATGCACCGTTCCCGGTTATCCGTCTCTCACAATTTAGCGCTATCGTTTCCCCAACAAATGGCCACTTGCTGTTTCCAGGGGCATTCCCCACTATTCCTTGACACACGCTATGCGATACTAATGACCCTCCGGTCACAAAACAGATTCATACAGAAGTTAATCAAGTGTATGTACTTCACTGTTCATACGCTCGGCGGTCGGTAGGGATGTCCATTATGGCAAATGCACATGAAAGTATTGTGGTAGTGGCACTTGTGTAAAAGAAATAAGAAAAACATGTTTATTTTAATGTCACTTAACACATTCAGAACCAAGGATCCGGCTCCCGGGTTCTTCAAAACATTCGCGAGATACCGAGAACCCGGTAGCCGGGTTCATTTTGTACTACTACTCACTACTTTACTACTGCTCACTACTAGCTATAGACTACTCGGTTCCGCGCAGATGTTTTGATTTTAGGCTTGGTCGTGAATGTGTTAAATTACGAGACGTTACAATCTTGCCACGATTTCAACATTGGCGGAGTGCGTGATTATTATGTTAGTTTTAAAAACTATTAAATTCTCATTATTATGTATTTTTTACAGTTAAGCTAATAGAAAAGACTTTCACGGCATTTTAGGTACAGTCAGCGTCTGATATATGTATACACTTTAGTACCTTTTCTAATTAACCTCATATTTGAACTCTCGCATGAAATTGTCACTGCGATCACAGTGACAAAGTACCAAAGTGTAACCATGTATCAGACGCTGACTGTACTTGTTACTATTTCACATTTCCGGTAACATTTGACCACGTTACAGAATCGTTCACAGACGCGCGTCTCAAACGGGCGGCTACCGCGTTCAAACTGGTCCCAACTGTTCCGGGATGTCGTGTCTGTGAGATGTGTTATCTGTTTGCGTTGCTCGAGCGCACTTTGTATAGAGATTGACTTCTGTACCTAACTATTCTGTGCTCCGGTGGAAACATGAGATAGTTCTCATTTGCTATAATAACGAGCCGCGTAACAGAGACGCTGCTTGGATTTTATTGTGTCTACTTTATACGATATTATTTCTTACAGCAATTATCTCCATCGATAGGTAATTGTAGAAGAAAACAATACTTTTTTTACGTCCAGGCAGATCTAATAATTAACAAAATATAAATAATAAATGTTAATAGGTGGCGCACGCATTAAGATTATACCTAGTAATCCTAGTATGTGTTGGACTACAAATTTGATTGGCATTGACATTGATTTTAATACATACATAAATACGCTTGTATTACCAAAACGGGTAGGTACAGCACACGAACCGTTCCATAGTCAAAAAATAACTATTACACGCTTCGCAGCCACTTCTAGCATAAATATAGGTTTTAGATTAAAGCATAAACACTCAAACCCATTTATCAGTCGCCTCTTACGACATCCTTGGAAGAAATGGAGAGGTGGTAATCTTATCTGGACACCACACGGCTGCTTTTATTAATATTGTACAGGTATAATATGAAATATATCTCGCACTCGGCTGGCTTCATACTTTAGAAGATTCTAAAGTTCCAAACATGTTCGGTAAGCAATTACAACGCCAAGAGAACACATCAGCTTGTATCGACCGGTCCATACAACGCTAACAACCCAAAAGTTCAAAAGACTACAGCAGACGAAAATACGGCCGTCGACTCCTATTTTCAGATGTTTAAACTGATTACTGTAGTTACGCCCCAGTCGAAAACGTGCACGTATTTTGTTTATCTTGTCATTTCATTAATTAGGACCGTGTTTACCGTTTCAATACAGAGAGACTTATACGGCCCGCACGAATGAACTTTTGTCACTTTAATTGGGTTATCTCTGATTAGAGATAGTAATTTCGTCCGGGCAAAATGTCACGTCCGCGGAATTAACTTATAGAACGAGATACAAACAAATTACACGAATAATGTCGGGTAAGGACTTCGATTGTGAATTAATTTGCTGCAAACGCGCTAACTTTTAGCAATATTGTAACAATTTAAATAAAAAAGACTGGAATTGCTGCTCACGGCCTGAGCTCTTCTTTGTGCTAACAAGATAGGTGTCTACTTGCGAGTGAAAATCAGGTCGGATACTGTCAAGTGCCGAAAATAAAATCGAATAAAAATTAAAACGTAACAATCCTGTGTGGAGTCGGGTTTTAAAAAATAAATCACTATTTCTTCCATGGATGGCGTAAGAGGTAACTAACCAAATAGGTTAAGATATTATACTTTAGGACTATGGTTCTGCCTGCCCCATTTAAGAATACAGCCGTGATGTATGTAGTGTAACAGTAATCGCTTTCAAACTACATATAAGAAATAAAAAAGTATTTTCCCTTTTTCTGTGCTTACGCTCGTCGATGGCATGCTACGAGTTTCCCACATGTAGCCAATGCTACGCCGTAGACTTAAGCCGCATTCACATTTGTTTGTGACACGTTAAAATGCATCGGAGCGGTATCGGTTTCATATACATACTTTAATTATAACGCAACCCAATTAAATATATGGAACCGACAACGTTCAAATGCGTCACAACAGCACGACAGACAAATGTGATTGCGGCTTTACAAGCACTTTTACAGGTTACAGTACAATGGTATAACAATCAGACTCCGTTACCAGTGGTGAAAATTAATTGAAAATGTAAGAGTTGCCTCTACACCTTTTTACCACAGGAGTAGGCAGAGATCACTTTGCTCCACTTGGTGTGATCCTGAGATATCATTTGTTACTTCATACACATTAATTAATATCTTAATGTATGCTCATCGGTTTCGGGGACTCTTAACCAGATCAGTTTCTAAAATATACCCGATTTGGTCACAGAACGTCCGTTTCATAGCCAGTTCTAGCTTATTTCCTAGTTTTTAAGATAAGACGTATAGATTGCTAGATATCGCCTGAAATATACCGGAACCTATTTCTTGCCTTTTACGACATTCACAGAAGAAATGAAGCTGTTTTATTCTAAACTACAAAGGTTAACCTAACAGAAGCGTAAAAAATACGCGTCCAAAAATATATGTAAAAATAACCGGCGACAAGTTCAGTTCATGTAAAAGGATTTAACTCGCTTCTAAAAGTAAATCGCAGCTCTGGCATTCGGTTAAACCCTTTTAGTGACCCATGATCGCTCCGACAGACTTGTTTTCACCGTGTTCCATACATAGCAGCCCAAAATAATGTGTAGGTCTCCCAGATTTAATTGAAGCGACGGGTGTCCCTCGGGAGCTCTCCCTTCCGCACAATAGACAATACCTACGAGAGCCCGCGGCGAATGATTGATATAGAGCACTGCGTTTTTATGTTGGCACAAATAAATCATCCCCGTCTCAATTAATGTCTCCGCCGATACTTCTACTTTCCGAATAGGACAGGCGTTTCTCACTGATTGATAATACTGGGGAAATGGGCTCCCAATATCTGTATCCTGCGGTTAATGGTTTCACGGCTGTCGGCGGAAGAAGTGCATTTTTTCTTTTTAACAACTTCATAGTTCTGGGTTTTATTAAATGGAACTTACAAAACTTTCCACATACACGCTTGTATTGAAAATATGGTAAGTATTAAGAGTCTTACAGTCACTCTTATATTCCCAAAAGGGGTAAACGGCATAGATAGATAGATAGATAGATAGATGATAGATAGATCTATGCTTACATACATACATACATATCCTCACGCCTGTATTCCCGAGACGGGTAGGCAGAGCACATGAATTAAAAAATCCAGTGCCACGTTTAGCGATTTCAGAGCAACCAGATGATCAAACGTGATACTGCAGTGACAGGTTGCTAGCCCATCGCCCACAATACACTAACCCTTAGCACTAAGCTTAGTACATCTTAAACCGCCTTTGACGACATATATAGGTCCAGGAAAAAATGGAGAGGTGTTATTCTAATCCAACACCACACAGACTTACCAACAGTCTCATATCATTAACCTTTAACTGTATAGACTTTCGGATTTGACAAAATGTGCACATTAACTATTTGAGTTTAACAAAAGAAACTTGCTCTGAACGACTGAGCCCGTTAGTAGACTGAGAAAAGCTAGTGAATTTCTGAGGGGTGTCTTAATAGACCGACTGCGTTTCATCTTACTTGATATTTAGTAATCATTTGTTTAATATTGCAACGATTTCGCTCGGGGACAGCTCCGCGGCCGAAGACTAATGAAACGTCACGACAAGATCATTCCGTCTCCGCTCTAGACTCTCTATACATTGAACTAAATTATAAAATGACGGTAATATTATCTTATTAATAAAATAATTAAGCTTATAAAAAAAATCATTTTCATCGAATCTTTGGTGAACCGTTTCCAATATTGCAATACTTGTAATAAATTACTCGGATTACTTTAGCTTACTGTTTAATTTTGTCACGTCACAAATAAAAATTGTCATTTTTTATAAGTATGTGGGAGCGTAATGGTTCTAAGATATGCAAGGAAATGGAAATCACGTGGTCAATGTAAAACAATTGATAATGTAAAACAGGAGTCAGCGAATTAAATATTTTTTTATTAAGAACCGATCTTGTATGTAAAATTATTTGAAAATACGGATCTTAAAGCTTTAACACCTTCAATTCCTTTAGTGCTTAAAACCTCACATCTTTAAATAGGAGCTGATGAAGTATGCTATTCCTACAATATGTTGCAGATATTGCACGAAAGACAGTCTTCAGACCTCCAACATTTCACTGTTGTGAATACTACCAACTCTACCGAAAGCGACACCAGCCACATTATTACACAAACGCTCCAGAGACACTCGCAGACTTCTTGTGTCTTACTAAGTATACAAGTGCCACAAACAAATGGCTACATTAAGAGTAACTGACGCGATACAAGCACTTTTCCAGCCACAACCGTCCCACACTTTTTGGCTCGGAAGATTTTTTATTACATCCCTTCTATGAATTACCGGTACCTGTAGAAAGTAGCGCGAAATTCCTGCTAACACGTATTTCGCGTCAGATTGATGCATGAGGCCGTGTATTTCTTTGTGCTCACGTCATCAATCTTACAGATCTATTAGCGTCGTTTTTGGCGCGCCTCCTAATTATTTGAGCAGCTCCCTCTCCCCCGAATGAGATCAGGGATAAACAAAAGTCTTATTAAATTGTTTTCGCTGTCGTCAGCTACTTGAATTCGACGCAAAATTTAAACCCGATCCCAACGATCCGAGATTATCTATCAAAAAGGCAAAGTTTTAATTAGTAGCGGCGACAGTAATCTATTAATTTTAAAGAGGGCTTGAAATCTCTCTTCCGACCCCTTCGCTAGCCGGAGCAACTATTTGTTCTACTACGAGGCTTTAGGAACAAATACGATCTATTTGTAAGCGAAGTTTGTCATTTGAGTCTACCATAAATCGTGGGAAACATTTGAATCCCAAATAAGTAAATAAATTGAGAACAAACAGTAGATATTGTTCACGAAATCATAGTAAGTGTTAAAGATTAAAATAATAAAGAGGCAAGCTGGCTCGGCGCCCGGCCGCGCCGCGTCGCAACACTTTCACGCCGTGATATTAACAACAAAGACTACTGCAGTTAAGATATTTTGGCACATTCCGTTTCTGCACTTAGTTCGTAATCTGAATTATTCTCGCCACCAGATAACATGAATTAAAATGAACAGTGCCGCGCTCTCACTTACTCAGCGCCTTAATTTTAACGCGGAATGTATTCCGCGCTAGCTAGTCGCAGCTAATACAGCTTCATCTGCTCTAATGTCTGAAGAACACGAATGTGCTTTTAGGATGTAAAAGACGAGTAATAAATTCGTACCGACGCAATACATTCGTACATGTTTATTATAAAGCCAGCGGTAATCAGACGGGATTAAGTCTTTCGCGTCCGACTGTATTCTTCATCCAGAATTCTTCCTGCGACGTAATGACTCGCTGGAACGTCTTCCCGGGAATAAGTGCTAGTCATTAACTTGTTGTAGCCATACGAAATGTCCATTCTGCGTTTTATTACCCACAAAATGCTGCTCAGCACTGGTTCCTCTTTAATAACTCGACTCTTTTGAGAAACATTAAACTTTAGTAAAGAGGCTAATTCTGGTTATTGTCGGGATGTTAAATACCCTTTTAGCATATGGAGTGCCGTGTGACCTGAAGGTTTCATGCTTTATTTTTGTAATTACGGACAGATTGTGATAATGACAGTGGAATAAGCTTATTCCATTGTTATTCGCTTGCAGACTCGAAATAAAATCGAGTTCGAAATTAAAACAGTCTAAATACAGTTTGAGTTTGTAGTCTACGTATGAACAAATATGCATGTATAGTTGAGAACTGCGGTCGAGGCGACCGTCGAGTGGCTGCGACAGCTGCTCGCATGAACCGCCGCGACGCCACTACGACCCGCACCGCAGCCCTCGGCTCGGCAACGTTCCATTTTTTACAACTTATCGACACGTGAAAAAGAAAAGAACTGACTAAATTATCCTCTTATATTAAACTACTTAGGTATTGAGTTTGCAACCCTTGTCACGTAGATTTTACGCGAACCCCAATCAATTTTAGCTGCGGATTAGATATCGAGAACTTAGGAATCGAACATTTTATTCATTTAAACTAAATGGTGATATCCCTGAGCTTTTTAAAGTCGTCCGGTAAATCAATCGGACTATCTTTAGACAACTACCCTCTAAGGTTGCCCTTAGATTAAATCTTGAAGTAAAAAGATTCCCGGAATTTAATAAAAAATATTTCACTCAATGAAAAGTTAAATGAAAAAACCGCCACTCGGGACGCTCGTGACCTACATTACTGTAACAACATTAGGGTATGAGTGAGTTCTTGACCAATTCCGTGCCAAACAACTCAACTTTTTAATTACGCTACAACTGACGATGGCTGTTCGTGTTTTTGTTTAGCACGAGTATTCCGTCCAAACGCTAACTCGACAGTGATTTTCTTAAAAACATTTACGCAAAGGGGACTGTATTGCACGCAATAAACAGGAATCAAATTGTGTACCTATAAATAAGCATGCCTATGCTGTGATCGAGGCAATATATTTACCTTCGCCAACAACCCCTATCGCGTTCCGCGCAATCTGTGTAGGCACATCAGAATTTAATAAAGGTCGACGTACATATGTAATATTCTCGGCTATCAACGAGTTCTGGGAAGTTGTCAACAATTGGCCGTTTGCCAATGCGGGGAAATGCATTTGTTGCAATTTAGAACATGGCTCGCCGGGCGGAGCACCAGTGGATGGAACAAAACACGCTCGCGAGCGGCCCGGTAATGGACGATTGCACACCACACAAACACCAATAAAAGCTACATTTCATTCGAAAAAAACTCCAAGTTAGCAATTGAAAAGAAAATTATTGTTTTATGAAGTTCGCCGACGCTGGAAAAGGAATTTTCCGACGCCTGATTCAAAGCAACTTTACACCGCTGCGGTCCAGCGACACATAATTCATGCCACTCAGTGAAATATAATGCGGATGTTCTCATAATGTACGACGCGCGACTTAATCCGGGCACGACTTTTTCCGCTTCCAGATATTTATATGAATGGCTGGCGGCGAGCGATCTCAATGACCCGACGCGGACCGTTTTTACCACTCCGTGGCTACCATACCGTACTCCACCCCCGTGCAGCATTAACACAGAAAATTTCGCTAGCTTCGTTCACTTAGAAACGTACTTAAGTTCAAAAAAACTATGGCGAACATTAAAGTCAAAGTAGGTTACGTTCATTTTAAAATTCATAATGTTAATTTACCTCTTGCGGGATACATAATAGGTACACGTACATTCAATACTTTGGTTTTAATTTACTCTACAAGCATTTCCGCTCCGACGAAAGTAACAAAAGCAACTAAAACAGTGAAAATCTTCCTTAAAAAGTCGTTCCATTTTATTCGATTAATACATAAAAGAATAAAATGGAATGAGATGTCTTCATCCGTTGTCTTCGGCCTCTTTGTTCGCAATTGTTTGTTCTGCTAATTGTACCCAGCCGTATTTACTGGGCCAATAAAGATCCTCATAAATCTGCAACGCATGGAAGATTTCGTAACTTGGTTATAGATGTACGTATCTATGGTTACTTTTGCTCAGAAGGAATTTAAACATCACGTTAACTTGTTCAGCCGACCGCTTCACTCAAGATAATTAGGTAATCTGATTGATCTCGATCTCTTATCGCATGTGAAGGCAGCCATGAATATATGCTCATTAATAAAAAGGTAGACAGATTATCTGCGAATTTTCGGGTCTCATCCTTTAAGGTGGGTAGGTAATTTGTGCTTTATATGATTCTTCCACGATTATAGGCTATCGTCACGATGTTATCAGTGCGATGGCTCTTTTTATTTTTACAATTGGTTGTCTTAGTGAAATGCTGAATTAGTTTAACAGCGTATAGTGTTTGTCTAATGCCATTCCACTATTCCACCATAATAGGAGTTTGTTATCATTTTAGATTCTTATATCCATCTCAGGCTCATTAATTTCGTGAGGCGTTTTTGATATTTTTTTACCACCCTAGAAAAATATCTTCAGCATTGCCTAGACACCATTGCCCTCCCTTGAATAAAAATTGCGTTGAGATAAAAATGAGCTGAACAGATAAAGCTAGACCAAGGCTTTATATTAGACATTTATACACAAAACTAACATAAGAACATAAATCCAAATAATTAAAATGTATACGTGTAATAACATGAATCATTTTAGTGTTTTCTACCTTCAATACAACGTAAACACTCCATTATACCTCCTGTGCCGTTGTCCGACAAATTTGTTTACAAATTTAAGCCGCGAAGGGTGCCCGAGGAAAACCGAACGACGGTCGTGAAATGAGCCCAATTTAGGCATGAAATCTACTTGAGCCGTTTTTAAGCGGAGAGTAGCGGTTCCAAGGCGCCTGTAGGCAGAGAGGGCACAGGACGTGACCCTTCCCGCCCTGTGTCTACGATTAAACGAAACAGAAGTATTTTAGCTCCTTCCTTTAATCCGCTTTAAAAATACTCTGACACGAACTCGGTAAACGGTGGATGGTTGTTTTATCAATTGAAAAAACCTTTAATTCATCTTGTAACCTTACATCTCTAATTCATATTTATAGTTCTCGACATCCAACTTGGCAAAAAAGTTTGAGGCGGGGGTAAGGTTTTGAGGTAAAAGCGATGAAAAAAGCTATGTGCAAACTTACCCCCACTACTTAAAATCTGGTAAAGTTTATTGCGAACTAACTTAAATACAATGCTTTTGCCTAAATACAGATCACTATAATTAATTTTAGAAATATGTACCTGAGTACTTACTTATTTGTTTTTTTCACGAAACTCCGATCCAAAACAACAATTAATCGGCATTTTATTCGTAATGAGAGAAGAAAAGGTCTTTCATAATATGTCAGTGATACTGTTTCTAAAATGTCTAGGGATAAAAACACAATCTTGAGGCGTGTAGGTACCCATACAAGGCGAACGCTTAGTTAAGCCAACTTCACACCTGCAGAAATACTACCCGGGTAACCAATTTATTAGCGACACTAACTTTATTTACTAGCGAATAATCAAGAGTAGCAATATCATACACCGATCCCAATTCAGATACACATAAGAAAGCTAGGTTTTACGTTTAGGGCGAGTTTTAAATTTCATTCGACCGCCAATTTGTGTTAAAAAACATTCGCAAGCCATAATTCTGCACTTCTGTCTGCAGCCGCATCTCTAATGAGCAACGTACCCGGCAAGCATCATAAAAAATGCATATTAAAAATGTAAGCTCACACCCCTGTTCATTATAAACGCGAAAAGTACATCCACGAAAAACGACCGCAGCGAATGACATAACTCCACCAGAAAAACCCATTATCGAGAAACTTTCGCAGCTGCAGCAGTTTAGTAATAATTTACCTGCAATTTATTTCGCATTACTGCGAACTATGCTTCTGTTATGAAGTTTTCCGTGACGTGGCCCGCTTAGGGATGGGTATCATGTTTTCGAGTTGGTCTGCGCCAGCCGGCGACCGGACGACGGCGGCCTCCGTAACTCATACACGGTTCCGGCGTAAAAACGGCGACACCGGACAGCGCGAGCGCCGCGATAGCGCTAGATATATGTGTACCCAGCTTTATTTACAACTTGTGTTCAAATAACGCGGCATTGTCGTAGGTTCCGAGCCACATATGTATCACCAACTGCTGCATGAAAGGAAGTGTCAAAGGCTAGTGTCACACAGGTCTATTTCCTCCGCTCAGCGAGTACTACGGCTGAGCGGACGCGAAAATAGTGTTCCACATTCTGTCGGTCCATCGCTTTTATAAAATGCGGTGGACGGATTCTTAGCTCGTGAATGAATTTCATTTAAGATTACTTTGGCATTGGTAGGAGTAATACTGTCGGGAACAAAATATTCGTAATGAAAATTTTCAAGACATGTTGCGCGAACAGACAGATCGGTGGTCGCAGTGTGCGTTTGGTAACTTTGGTATCAGCATCAGCCGCTGCGGTTCCTAAATGAAGGGATATGGACTAGCCAGAGTTCATTATGAATGAGATTTCGGTAGCTTCATGTTCAATGGAAAAAATATCACTTACATATTATTATCAGATTGGGTTTAAGACGTACAAGCCTACATACGTACTATATAATAATGCCATACCGTCATATGGATATCGCAGACGTAAAATTTTAACGAAACAAAGGCTTCTACTTTTACAATCTGAATTAATTGGCTACATAAAAGGCATTAAGTATATTTAGTGTTTTAATTATAGACCCGTCGGAAAAATCAGTATTTATTAGCAGGAATATCCCAAATATAAATATTTACTTATTCTCAATATAGCTTGACCCTTTGTCCTCGGCACCACGCTCTACGTTCTACGCTCTGTTAACATCCTTCATTTTACCAAGAACTTGAATTATTTTAACCGTTTCTCTTTTATCGCGACGGCTGTTTTTCTGTTTTAAGAACAGACCAGGTCAATAGTACCTACTCTAAACCATCGAGCAAGTATGAGAGATTGATGAATGTGGATGAAGCAAAAGAGTTACGTCAGGATCGTAGCAAATGGAACAAAGTGGTCTCTACCTACCCCTGTAGGAAAACGGTGTAACGGTAGGTATGTATATATTTTTAAAAACACTTGCCAATCGTTTCGAAGTAGGAAATTGCTTTCCACTGTAGTGTCGCAGAAGACGTCGGCCATCAAAAGTGCAATATCGCAGTACAATCTACAAAGTGATCACTCAAACATGAATCACAGCGGAAAGAGCGAGTCTTTGCTCGTTCAGTGCTGGGTCGTGAACTATATTACAGTTCAATTACATTGTGACGGATGAGACAGAACATATTTTGTGCATAAATTTGATCAGTGTGTGGGAAAGAATCTAATTATGCCGATATTATGCCTGGGGATTGAAGTGTAGGTACAGAGAAAAAATTGGATGTTTATTTATGCAACGGATTAACGAAACTTCGTTGGCGCCATGTTTGACAGGTGATGATGAAGATGAGGTTTGTAGAAGAAGTTCGACCGGAGGTCGAGGTGTAAAATGCTGAGATATCGGTACAATGATTCGGTTCACGGTATAAAACGGAAACACTGACGGAAAAGAGACACCATTATTAACATAAAAGCGGAAAACTTTCGTTATTCCGAAAATGTACCCATATCCAAATAATGCTCGAAAAAAAAATATCCCGAGACAATGACTAAAACACGGATGGCATCTTACCCAATAAAATTTTTTAAGTAGTCACGAGTTCACTAATAGGCGCGAAACTCAGAACTAGTTGAAGCCGGCATTACCTGCAAACGCTCACTTTAACATCCCGTGGCAACTCCACAGCATCTCCCAGTGGACCCGTTGCTCCAACGCCTTCGTGCCTCCGCATCAACATACTCAAGTAAAAATGCCAAGAGAAGTCACGTCCCTCATTCACGGGAGCACCGAAGTTTACACGTACCCGTAATGCTAACACTGCCATTTGCAATTTCACGGAAAACGTAAAAAAAATCCTTTGAAAGGGGGACCGCGGGCATTCGGGTGTGAACGACGAGCGTTCGAAAATCAACGTCGCACGGTATGAAGTGCGTCTAAGGCCTGAAACAGTGCTCGACCGACGGTCAGCGCTGACCGTCGGTCGGCGTAGCAATATCTATGCAAGTCTTGAACGCGCACACAGCTACGCTGACGGTACGCGCGTAATCTGTATTCGATTTAGGCTAGAAATAGTGCTCGACCGACGGTCAGCGCTGACCGTCGGTCGAGCACTGTTTCAAGCCTTAGAGAACGAACAGGTATGGTTTTGTTTTTAAATCTTGTATTGATGGCGGACGATAGATGAATTTAGGTTGCAATCAGCCAAATTGGAATAAAGTTTAGCCTGTGATGTTTATGAATAAGTTTTTTCGTATGAAAAAAATATTTACTCGTGAGTAAAGAGAATTTTATTCCAATAGTAGCTAAACCTCTCTATTTCTTCCATGGATGTCGTAAGAGTCGACTAAGGAAATAGGTAAAGGTATGCTTTAGGCGACAGGCTAGCAACCTGTCACTATTATACCTCGTCCATCACACATACATACATATCCTCACGCCTGTAGCTCACGCCAAGAGGGGTAGGCAGAGCACATGAAAAATTTTAACCGAGGGGATGGTTTTAAGCTTTCGTCTTCATGGAATCCGGTTATTAATAAGTGTCAGCCTAGAGACGAACATTCGATGCGAGCGTCTGACATTGTTAGTGTTGTGTGTCGGTGTAATAGCGGAACGGTGGACAATATTGATGAAACGCGGGTAGTTCGAGGATCCGTTACTGATGAAAATCAAGTGCGGGTAGTTCGAAGGACCCGGGCTGCGAAACAAACGTCGCGCTCTGCTTCAGTCAACTCGTGACCACGGTCGCTGTAACGCGGCCGAAACGTCGAGAAGGTAAATAAAATTCGCGATTAAGTCCCGCGTTCATACATATAAATATGAGTGAGAATCGCGAAAGTTTAAAATATTACAGAGCACATGAATTCAAAAATCCAGTGTCAAGTTTAGCAATTTCAGGGAAATAGATGGTTAAACGTGATATTGCAGTGACAGGTTGCTAGTCCATCGCCCACAATACACTAACCCTTTCCCAGAGTCGACTCTTACGACACCCACGGGAAGAAAGGGGGAGATGCTATTCTAACCGGGTCCATCAATGTTTTAACCAAAAATTATGCTAAAGTGGTTACGAACCGTGGAGTAGCAATGGTTTTGACTATGTAGCGTTTCGTGTGCTCCGTCTACCCCATTTGGGAATACAGGCATTTACGTACCCACGAAATGAGCTTACTATGCTACGCAAATCGGGTCTCTACCATTGATAATGTTTTCAAGAGATATTTAAATTTCCGTTTAATACTTATTCTAAGTAATAAATTAAAGTGAACGCAGCTGCTGTACCTAACAAGGTTTCAAGTAGGCGAGATAGATTAGAGAATCATCTTGCACTTGCATTACAACAAAGTTAGCGCTGGGTCGCACTAGGAAACTTCTCTGGACACTGCTTCACTGTACCGCTGAATCCAAGTCACTTTCTCAGATATACGGAGTGGCCGGTACCTTAAATATTTTAACCAGTGGTCGGGATTCGCATCTGAAAACAAGGATCGTTACCGGTATTACTAAAAACTAAAATATCTCCTTTAATTTGGATTTTCAGCTTGGTATTCCTTGATAGTATTTAGGTAAGCCTACAAAAGTACGACATTAAATGAAAAAGTTCCAATAACATACAATAACAACTGAGATACCGAAATTGAATACCGGTATAAATGTATGCAAATAATACCGGTATTCGATCCCTGTCTGAAAACTGTAACATTTTCAGAAAAAAACTTCACAGAGGTTTTCAGAAGCGTTTATCCGACCACTAGTTTAAATATTCACGGTAAATTTCTGGCCACCCTAAGTATACATATACATCCAAATAGATAATTAAGTTAACGAAACATGCGGCCGTGGAATATAACATCGTGGTATGTATTTTAACTCAACATGTAACGCGACTCTCCAATCAACAAAGTCAATAAAAGATATACATATTAGGTTTAAGTTGTCTCTTCTTATCTCATTAAAGTACCACTCTTATGAGCCTTTTGCATAGCAATTTGTTACTTACATGTAATGCAACCGGAGGTCTGTTTTCCAAATTTCCGCTAGTTACCCCTATCTACTCTAAGTACATATGTGAATTTTATAACTTCTCGATATTACAGTCCTCGAAATCTAACTTGGCAAGACTGTAAGTAATGGGGGTAAGTTCACGCATCGCTTTTTGCAATGATAATAAAAAGTACGGATAACTCACGTCATAAACGGAGTTTACCTCGACATAATTAATTATTAACGATAAATCGTAATACACACGTTCGATAAAACGGCGCAAATCGGTCTGCACAGATAAATCGCTACGATATATCGTTACGTGTTTAGCCGGCATACGACTGCTTCCAAACGCAATTTCGTCGAGCACGAGCAATCGCGCGAACAGAGTGGTGACGCACATTGCGCGTTTAGCAGGAGCGTCTCCAAGATGACGAGCTATACATATACGGACTAGACTGAAACATGTCGAGACAAACTCGATCGAAGACGTGAGTTATACGTATTTTTCTTCACAAGTCAGTCTCACGGTAGTTTCAAGTTCAAAATTGTTATAATTATTAGCTCAATTATATTCAGCAAAGTACTTTCATAAACAAGTTAAATTGTCATTGCTTTAATTTTAACATGATATTACGAAACTAATTGTAAAGTTAAGGCTTAGACTAAAGGCGACTAATTATGTTAGTGTTTGAGAAAGTTATTAATTTCTAGGAAATCCTAGGAGACGGAGAGAATTCAGAGATCAGTTAAATTTTGATGTTTCATGAGCAGCAGTGTACTAACAAGCTGCGGAGACGGTAGTTCGTGACGTTTTCAGCAAATTATTTTAATTAATTTGAGGGTAGGGAGGTCCCTGGGACGCCGCCCCGGCACGTCGCCCGCTGCATCACAAAAACCAGCTAACTTTTATCCGTGACTTCGTTTGCTGCGCTTGGAGCCGTGAAATGTACGAAAACAGAATTGTTTCGGTTATTTCTTTAATATTTTAATGTTTTTATTCCTGGGCTAGAAATGAAGTCTACCTAATGTAGGTTCAACTATCCACGAGTGATTAAACAATTGTTTATATTTTTCATAATGTGAAATTGATCCGTGGTATTTCCGTGTGGAGCCGGGTTTAGAATTAGATCCACCTCTTCATTTCTTCCGTGGATGTCGTAAGAAGCGACTAAGATATTAGGTTAAGTACTTATTTTAGGCGACAGGCTAGCAACCTGCCACTATTTTACTTCTTAACGTAAGTACGTAACGTAAAACCTATCAAATATGCTGGATGTGGCTGCGTGACGTGGACTAATCATGGTATTGACTATGTAGCTTTTCCTGTGCTCTACCTACAATACAACAAATAATACTTACTTACTTAGTAAGTAACAGCCAACAAACCAAATAGGTGCATGTAAATGCCGTTCCTTTAGTTATGGACATACTATTCCTATGGAAATTACTTCAAGACAAATTGAACTATCTTCAAATTCTCCATTCAGCCTCCAACGCCTTGTTATTTTTACAGGTAGACACACCTTGCCAAGAAATGGAAACCAATCACGGTTATATAACATACAGAAGATACTGAATCCATGCCTGATAATAACGTAACCTTCCAACAAATAACGGAATTCCTAGAATAATTTTACAGTGCACGAAACCTGAAATAAAATTATGTTCCTTTTGGCGTTCAATCACAATCCACCATAAATATTTAGGCCCCTTTTTGCCAGTCTCAAAATGTAATTTGGCTTCTGGCACTGGGCCTGGCAATCTGCGACCTGATTCAAGATCTCTTGCTCATTGATCAAAGTCGTCACATAATCCGCCGTCCGTAGCACCCTCGAGTCTCAAGCCACACTCATAACCTGAACGATTTCAAAGTAACTTTCAATAAACCTGGACGCGAAAATACAAGGCCCTCTAGATTTGTAACAGTAATTTAGCAAAAGTCAGGGATCCGAAGCGAATTGCGGAAGAGTACGGCATAAGTTAATTACACTAATGAACAAGGGAAGAAGGTGCGCTCAAAAAAATCCACCCCAAGATCACTCCAAATTCTTTAGTACGACGTTCAGCGCGGTTCATTAGCGCCTAGAGATTCGGAGAGGCTCACATGGGAAATGCTGGGGAATTGCTGGCGACCGTGTAGACACAGATAGAGTTTTGAAAATTGATAACCGTACCTTACCTACGTTATACTAAAACTGCGGTGTGAAATGAGATGATGTATTGTGTAAAAGTGAAAATGTGTTACGTGACTCATAAATAATTATTGAACGCAATAAGCTCAGAAAATACTTAAGGTAAAAGTACTAATGCTCGACGCCTAAACGCCCAATAGATGACACCCATCTGCCACCTGTCTTACTATGACATAAGGTTGCAAGTGCCAAGTATTGGGTCAGTGTCGAGCAGAGGGACGTTTACCTTACTGATTATTGTACGTGATGGAGAAATTCATGTGAAGTCACGGTAGGATCGGATCGCGGTAGTACATAATACATAATATACTAATATTATAAGTCAGAAAGTGAGTTTGTTTGTTTGTTTGTTCCGCTTTCACGGCGTAACTACTGAACCGATTGCTTTGAAATTTTGCAGACATAAAGATAGAAGTCCGGATTAAATAATAGGGTACTTTTTATCCTGGAAAAAATTGATGTTCCCAAGGGAAAACAAAAATATAGTTTGCTTGATAGATCGATATGAATCGATGATAGATCGATATCGATCGATAGATGATAGATAGATGGCGCTGTGTGTCGTTTGAAAGGAGAAGTTTTCTTATAGTTGTGCTTTATACCGCAATATAACCGAGTTCCACGCGGGCGAAGCCGCGGGCGGAAAGCTAGTACATAATATTTTGTAATATGGGAATATCATTAAGTGATATCCAAGTTTTGATTATTTTTAACCTTCCGAAATTAATCGGAAAATCGATTTGGAATACATTACATTTCTATACAAAGTTGAAATATCCTCAAAATATTCGGTATGAATTTCAACAAAAACAAACGATGGGTACCTAGATAGGTACTACTATCTAGGTGCTAGGATCTTACAATACAAATGAACGAATGAGAATATAGAGTATTTGGATCGGATAATAACCGTTGGCACATAAAGTAAAGACGATGCATCACGTTTCATTTTCATTTAGTCACCCAAAAAATATGTATCTGTAAAAAAAGACAAAAAGGCAGTCTTGTGGTATTTACATTCCCAGCTTTAGTTACTAAATTAAGAATCTCAAAACGGGTTTTTTACTCTCACTGTCCGCGCCATGTAGGCCAAGAATTAGGTATAGAGTAGCTCCTTCATTAGTGACCCGGCCGGGGGGTGTAAACTATATGGACCACACTTTGTGTCGCCTTGAAAGGGCTCTAATCAATTATCAATGTGACCGGTCTGCGGAGGATAAAATGGTTTTAAAATTGTCACCCTAATCATCATTAGACTTCCGGCCACAATTTAAACAATGAGCACCTGGGATGGAATTATGGAACAAGTTGATTGCTGATCTACCAGAGAATGTTGTCGCAATAAAACGTAATAATGATGATCGAGCAAAGCTATGTGAATATGACGTTTACTTTAAGTAAATAAGTCTCTGGGAAAGGGTTAGTGTATTGTAGGCGATGGGCTTGCAACCTGTCACTACAATATCACGCTTTACCATCTGATCACCCTGAAATTACTAAACGTGGCACTGAATTTTTGAATTCATGTGCTCTGCCTACCCCCCTTGAGAATACAGGCGTGAGAATATGTATGTGTATGTATGTGTATGTGATTTATTTAGGTATTGGTTGTTATAGCGGCAACAGAAATACATCATCACTGAAAATTTGAATTGTCTAGCTCTTACGGTTCTTGAGATACAGCCTGGTGACGGACGGACTGACGGACAGCGAAGTCTCAGTAATAGAGCCCTAAGCTGTTTTCAAGCTACAAAGCTTACATATACCGTATACAAATACGGAACCCTAAAAACGGCAATACCGAGTCATGCATTCTAGACGCATATAAATAAAAGTAAAATTAACGTTTTATCTAGGTACGAATTTTACTTATCACGTTATCACGTTTTACCATCTGGATACCCTGAAATTGCTAGACGTGGCACTGAATTTTTGAATTCAAGTGCTCTGCCTACCCCTCTCTTGGGAATACAGGCGTGAGAATATGTATGAATGTATGTGCGAATGTTACTGGCATTTATACTCGCCCGTAGATGAAAGAGCATTATTAACATTGGATGTAGTTTCGTTCACCTTAAACTGGTTTTAAAGTTTTTTTTACTTAAATGTAGTCCTAACGGGCCGTTCTCCAGCCGTACGATTTTTCGTGTTCTCAAGTTCAACTACCTGTGAAATCCAAATTTTAACAGATAACCTTATAAAAAAAATATCTTACGTAATTCACACTTTATTCTGCTCAGAATAAGTCTAACAATAGTATATTCTTATTATTAAATGCGCGAAACAAAAATCTAAAGTCAGAGGAGTCCACATTTTGGCCTTGTCCCACCTCCAAAATTTGTTAGTTGATGACATATACTTCGAAAACTAAACGCGGAAACTATAGGTTTTTGTTGTTCACAGCAAGCCAATTATATGATAAATGAAATCATATTGCCTAAATAATTATGATTACGTTAGTTTATTTTTAAAACCATTTTTAAAAAGTGTCCCGAGTTTTGCGTCTTAACCTAATTTGGCCATAAAACGCGTCGTACTGCTCAAACGCACACTCCGAGAGACATCGACGATACGTTCCTAGAAAGAGTCTATAACGCCGCGACGGCTAAATAGTGCGAACCTGTGACTTATTGTGTCGCTGCCAAATCACGAAGGAAAGAAAACAACACGATTTTTTTGTCACAGTTGAAAGTGATTACCGTTTTATTTTTTTCTCGCTTGTTTTGTTGATATATTTAACTCGGATTATTTTGACATATTAAGCAGTGTTATAATTACTTACACAAAAAATATTGAGTTCTTAATATTAACCGTTTTGAAGTAATTAATTAAAAACTAAATTGCTCACGTGATTACCGCAACGGTGATTACCGTTATTTGAGTGATCTCCGTCGTTTTATAGACGTGGTTATCACTATATCGGTTATTTATTGAGTTAATACTGTAAAAAATAAGTTTTAAATAGTGTTTCTTTTGATTATGAATATTACTCTGTGCAACACAAAAAAAAATTACACCTAATTAAAAAATAATAATTTCACGTATCTTTTTTCACATCAATGGTTATCATAAATTAAAATTATTATACTATTACTCAAGATGTTTATAATTCAAGGCTATAAATGTATAGCATAAAGAGTATTGTGATATCAATCAAAAAACGTGATTTCATCCCATTATTTGTACTTTTGTGATTACCGTATTATATGAAAAAAGAAAATTTTATTATCTCGATAATTATAAGGTTTAAAGTGATGCCTACTTTTGCAAAACGTTTGAGATGTGAAGCATTATTCGATTTATTCATAAAAACACAGATTAACATAAAATGAAATTATGCTACGGAGTGTCACGCAAAACTGCCTTGCTCGTGGAATGGCCCTAACTGTCTCTCAAACGAATTATTAAATTTTCCCACTGAACTTTCAACATATTCGAGATGAAGCCATTTAATTAAACACTGTTGCAGGTTTAGAAGTCGAGTCTTCCACAAAATAATATTAATTATAAACATAAAAGCACTTGACTCCTCTTCCTCTTCCAATAAACTTCTGTAAAGTTACGTCACGATTCTCGTGTGTAATTTTAATGAATTCCACGCAAAGTTTTTCAATATATTTGACAACGATGTTAAAGAGCATAAGTGGAACGACCTGGTCAAGAGCGAGTCGAAATCGCACTCTGAGGGTTCATAGCCATCACGTTAATGAAATGAAAAACGTTTATTTCGGAAATTGATCCATATGATGTTAGTAAAACTTACTCTAATTTGAAACAACTATTGCTAGTAAAAAGTATAATTAAAATTGGAAGCGACATGTACAGACATCCAGTGCGCTACGATGGCGCTGTCCGTCCTCCCCGCTATACCCTTCAGGAGTGAGTTGGTGCTGCCCCGAACGCGCTTGCTCAGGGACGCCACCCGCTTACGCAACACAGCTTGAAACCCGTCAGTCCTTCGCTCTGCGAACATCCCCGACGCGCTGCAGCGCCAAGGCAGCCCCAACAATCTCCTAAAGGCGTTGTTGTACTGGACGCGCAGAGCACTGTAGGCTCTTTTGGTGTAATCGCTCCAAAGGTTGCACGTGTATAGGGTTTGACAGTATGATTTAAACAGGGTTATTTTCACCTCAGCAGAACAGCGTGCAAACCTGCGGGACAGCATATTACACCTAACCAAAAGTGCTCTGCGCTCCCTTTCCATATCGACATCGTCTTTTAAAGTATCTGTGACCCAGTGACCCAAGTACTTAAATTTTGTTACTATGGGAAGAGGAGAACCACTTAAAACTACTGGTGGAATGGGATATGTTTTAGTGCCAGACTTGAACAGTAATACTTCACTCTTCCCAACATTATACCTAAGTCCATGGGCCACTGCATACCCTTCACAAATCGAGAGCAACTTTCTAAGGCCGTTGACTGAGGGGCTCAGCAACACCATGTCGTCTGCGTAACTAATATTGTTAACAAAACAAACGTTAAATGCTTTCAATATGATGTACCGACATTTTCCAACGAGTACCTGAATATCTGCAGAAATCATTTGATAGGGAAAAACTATAAGAAAACAATGCGCTCTAAAATATGTTTATTTCATTTCAATTGAGGCAGTATAACGTTATTGGTAGGTTAGGTACTAAACGTCCAGATTCAGACGCAATAAACAAATGACCTACATTAATAAACCTGTATCCTGTGATATTATTATAATGTTTGCATGTAAAAATCGACTAGGTATTCTAATTTCGAAGATCTTTTAATAAATGATGAAAACAAATTATTTCAAATTTGGAACATGCGGTCGGCGCGGGTGGCAGTGCGAGCTTGTGACGCCGATGCTCAATTGTTTACTTTATAGAATTCAATTTTATTGCTATTTTAGCCGTTTTTGTACGCCGAATAAATGTTATGATTTATTTAATATTTTTCGAATGCAGGTAAAATTACGCGTGCGCACAGTGATCCGTGTAGAACAAGCTAGCTGGACAAAATTATTTGAGCTTTTTGAATTAAGTTAAATGTAGCATTTTGATATGGTTTATCATATAATGTGAGAAAAATTACAATTTTAGTTATACTTCTTATGTCAAACACCACCGACATAACCTGATCTCTTGTCACCTACTTGTACTATTGGGATCGAGGTCAGTTTAAGTTGGTAATTGTTCTTAGTTGCTAATAGTGATTTCCCAGGTTTAAATGAGTAATATAGTAAGTTTTCTCTTTTCTTCATAGGATTTATTTTATTTAAGGGTAAAAATGCGATAATTTACGAGATTATAATATTTAAATTAAGAAAAATGCAACTTTAGTGAAATTAATTACATGTAGGTAATCTATAAATCAAAACGTAACTAATCCGAATGAAACCTAGGTAAGCTGACGTTTTCCAAAGTTTCTTTATAAGAGTGAGACGTAGACTTGGAATACACGTAAATACGCCAATGCCTCATCACTTGTCAGACACCTTACCCCTGATTACTGCACTCTCGGGACAGTGGATGTCGGCCACTAACTTTTTCAGTCTCACTTACTTCTTTAATTAATTTATCGACGTTTCGTTTTCCAGATAACCTAGATGATATTTCAGCAGCGACTAACAGTACTTTAGGTGTTCGTGACATGATCAAATCTTCAACATATCTACGAACGTTTTGGAAGTTTTGAACTCGCATTATCGAAGGCTGTAGTCGGTCGCCCAGAGCCCAGTTCATGTTCTTTCGTGCTACAGCATTCTTCAACTTGATCACAAAAAACGTTTAATGTCAAGTCACCTTGAAACCACTACATATTGTTCGCTAAGAAGCGTTCTCGGTTTCTTCGTGAATTCTCCCATATTTCTGTAAGTTTCATGGAAAATCGGGAAATCACGGTATTTATATATTTAACAGACTACACCATTATACCGCTTAAATGTTGTATTTTGAAAACATAAGCGAATTGTGTATCATTTCGCTAATTTTTTGAATGTTTGGTCCAATTTTCAAAAAAATAATAATTTCGAAACTGTACGACTCCTTTCTGAAAAAAATTAATAAAAGTAAGTTGGGCAAAAAAGGAGCAAAAATGAATAACATTTATCATAACCTAAATAGATGTGGCTACTCCGTAAAAAAAATCAAGTCGGGGTGAAGGGGGGGTTTTTAGTTACAGTCCAATGAATGCCAAATTGTGGTCATTATTTCGTAAAATTATAAGTTATCGACTTTTTTTTTCGAGTAAAAGGAGAATAATATATTTATAAAGTGACCTATAATATAGTACTTACCCTTAATAGTAGAATCCATCACAAAAATTAACCGAAACTTGTGAAATCTGGCAATGACACTTAATCGCAATAGAAGCTAAAATGCAACTAAATTAGGGCACTGAACGTTGTTATTCTATACACTTACCCTTATTAGTCGTGTTGAAAATGATCTACGACAAAACAATACCTGCCAATGCTATCACCAACTAATATAGTAATTACCTTATTAAGGATTTCTAGATAGGTCAATTTTGTTTTTGTCCAGCTAGCTTGTTCTACGTGAGTCACAGTGCTTATAAATGACACTCGTATATTAAAGCTTCTTATCATGCAGCCGTCATATAAATAACTTTCAACTAATAACACCCACTCCTACGTAGATGTATTAATATAATCAAAAGTGAGGCAAGTTTGTCAGAGCTGTCTCCCGCCTGTCTCGGCTCTCACATTATTAACGGAAGCACGTATAACCTTCTAATGATACCTTCTTAGACAGAGGGTACCGTTTAACCTTTCAACTTGTAACATAATGGAAAGGTAGTAGCTAGCTCCTAATATTGCCTGGCCTGTTAGGGTTATCGCAGAGTGTGAAAACGGCACTCCGTGGATCGGAGAGAGTCGGAGAGAGTCGGGGAGAGTCGGGACTAATCTGCAGTGTTACCAACTTAGTTGATTTACCACTAAATTTTGTCGTTTTGGCACCCTAGGTAGTGGTGTAATATTTCATTTAGTGGCTGGTGGTTTTTTTTTTGGGGATCTTTATCGGAGGAATTTTATCCAACAATTAGGTATACCACTTACACATTTTTTCATTCGGACATTTTTTGTGCTGGCAGACAGACTATTACTGATTATTATAATGAAAATATTGATACTTAGGTAATTGTAAAAGACACCTTTTCATTCTGTAATCGATGAAAATATTTTAGTGGGCAATTTAGTGGTTTCCAGATTTTGATCAGTTTAGTCGTTTTCGAAGAAAATCTGGTGGGGAGCTAGTCGAACCGTTGGCAATGGCAACACTGGTAGTCTGTCAGTCGGGAACAGTCGGGAACAGTCGGCAAAGGGTCGCCGGCGAGTAATGCGCCCATCACGGCATGCAAATTGAAACACGTCTCTCATCTGCTCACGTGAGTGTCTCCCCAGCACTCGCGACGCCGTTATAAAATACCTACACGCTAACTGAATTTTACAATGCTCGGCAGAATTAAATTGAAACATGGATAAGAGCGTTTTACTTTTCTGGACATGAAAAATCATACCCATAATGTTCCCAAATCGAGTAAGAGCACACGAATTGTGACATAGACAAAACCACGACTAGTTATGACTATTTCAGACTTTGCAGTCACTTCAAGCATAATTTTAGGATTGAAAACAGATGGAAGAGGTAGTATAATAGTGACAGGTAGCTAGCCTGTCACCTAAAGCATACCCAAACTCTCCTTAATCGCCTCTTACGATATATACGGAAGAAATAGAGGATTGTTTAACTTAGACGTCTACCAGAAGAAGTAAAACTTATCCAAAATTTTTGCTACTGCAACTTTTGCCACTACCTACATCTTTTTTGTTATCTTCTACAACTTCTATGTTTCATTCATCATCTTTTCCATTGGGAAAAAACGCACAAAATTTCCCTTTCAAATGTGCAATTTCCTCTGTAAAGTAGGTATGGACAATGGTAATACAAAAGAAAAATAGAAGAAAAGAAACTTGCATAAAATGTACCGAAAGATGTTGCCGCAAAAATTTAAGAAATTCTCACATATGTAAGACTAACGAAATCAGTTATCACACAGAATTCTGCTGGAAAAAGGATTTACCACGAGCGCCGCACACAGCGGCCAGTTAGCTCGCGTGCATCCAAAAACAATCGCGCATAACTATGCTATTGTTCCTATTTTTTAAAAGAGGCATTTCAACGTGCAATCCAGTAGTGTGTGAAGTCTTTATAGCCTAATAAATTAAGGTTAATTAAGGTAAGAACCTCGGAATCCGAGATACCCAGCTGGAAGTTTTGTAAATATTTGCA
>BHDV01005045.1:169502-184837 GCA_005406045.1 Adoxophyes honmai
GCTAAACGTGGCACTGGATTTTTGAATTCATGTGCTCTGCCTATCCCTCTTGGGAACACAGGCGTGAGAATATGTATGTATGTATGTATAATTATAGGGTCCCACTGCTGGGCAAAAGCCTCCCCTTTTTCCTTCCACTCGTCTCTGTTTTCAGACAAATCCTGATCGATTAGATCGATTCTGACCTGACTGGCAGGATTTGTCTGAAAGTTATTAAAATTAAACAAAACACGAATAAACCCTGACAAACCTATGCAAATTCACATTAACGTAATTAAAAGCAGATAACTGCAGACGAAGGTAGCCAAGTACTTTTTTTTTCCACTGCTAGGTTTAAAGCGCCTGCCACATTTCGACATCAAAAGTTGATGTAGGCAATGGCAACACAGAATTGTGATTGCCAAACTGACACTATTCCTCTTTCAAATTAATGTTTTTTGTTGTCTACTCGATTTTGGTAGTTTGTTAGTTATTTTAAAATAACAGCCTAATTATTCACCTATTTCACTCGTTATGCAGTGTGATATTTGATATTGAAAATGGAAGATCACTTGCCGGTTCTTATTTCATCTAAACGCTTAAAACAGGATTTTGAACAATTTCAAAAAATCATCATTAATTCTGAAAATGTAAGTACACAGCGTACACAATTCGACCTATCAGACCACAATTACGCACTATTATCTAAATGATTAGCTTGTTTTTTTTATTGATTCCATGTCCCAAAAGAATGTAATATTTTGTGGTAAAACATACAAATTATAAGGTTAGGAGTATTCATGTTACAGTGAATCTGAATAAACGAAAACTAACAAGTAACAACCTATACGTTGTCGGTTTAGGTAGTTAAATCAATGTAAACAATCTTGACGTGTCTTTTTATTTAAACGTACACTTTATAAATCGAAATCTTTACATTTTACAATTTTGGTATGAAAAAATCATTTACTTTCATGATTGAATTGTATAGTGTAACGATTTTCATTTTTAGACTGTGTATTTCAATAAAAAGACATGTCAATATTGTTTATATTGTTTAAACTACCTAAACCGACAACGTATAACTGCCCCTATTTGGCAGGTACTTGCTCTGTATTTTAAATGAATGAATGAGTTTATACTGCAAATATTGGCCAACACATCCAAGTCGTCTCCTATTGTTAAATGTACTTCTTTTTTTAACTATTAACAAACCCATCAGATATCAAAAGATAATAACAGTATCTCATTCCACTCTCACTTATTCTAGACATTATTATACCTTATCGGTTTAGGTAGTTAAAACAATGTAAACAATCTTGACGTGTCTTTTTATTTAAACATACACTTTATAAATCGAAATCTTTATATTTTACAATTTAGGTATGAAAAAATCATTTACTTTCGTAGTTGAATTGTATAGTGTAACGATTTCCATTTTTAGACTGTGTATTTCAACAAAAAGACATGTCAAGATTGTTTATATTGTTTTAACTACCTAAACCGATAAGGTATAGCCACATATATATTGCAATAAAAACTAAAAGCTAGCCAAAGTTTTAGCAGAAGGTTAAAAAAACACATCACTTATTTTTTTATAGTCAATTATGTTAGTGTTCTTAGTCATTTATTAATTGATTGCTCAATGATTTGTTTTCCAGAAACATGGATGGTAGTTAAAACTTAATTGATTCCTTTGTATTACAATAGTTACCCATACATTTTGTATAGATAATTTTCGTAACGAAAGAAATGATCATGACTTTGTTTTTATCAACACTTAATTTAGGTAAACATTTTTTTTAAGACATTGACAACATTTATGCTTCCTGAATTTCAGTTTACCCTGGGTCGAGGACTTCATAACTCAGCTGTCATACCTTTCCTATTCCTGTCAAGAGACCATTGCATATTCAAAAAAATAAAAGATGAGTGGTTCTTAGAAGATTGTAGTTCTTTTGGCATAGAAGTAAATGGAAAGAAACTGGGAAAAGGACAACGACACAGACTGGGCCACCAGGACCTAATAAAGTTGGAATCAACTAATGAATTTGTTTACAAATTTGTTCAAGAAAGCTCTGAATCATATATACCATGCAAGCGTCGGAAATTAACAGATGAAAATGAGGATATAATCAACAGTATGAGGAAGAAGTTTGAAGAATCACAGAGCCATGAAATACAGCATATTGAGGATAAAATACAGAATGCCAAGCATATGCAGACTACTACAAAGATATTAAAAGAGCAGCTTCAATTAGATCTAAGTAGGAAAGAACAGCAGCTACATTGTGAGTATGCTGCTCAGATAGAGAAGTTGAAAGGCAAGAAGAATGAAGTGGAACAACAGAAGGCCCTGCTCATAGAGGAGCGGGATGCACAGCTTGCAGCTGTGAAGGTGGAAATGGAGGGGAAAATAGCCTCGTTGATGGTGAGTATTGATACACTACTTTAAAAAAAAAAGACATTTATTGACAAAAATTTAACACAGACATAAAAATTAACTTATCTCAAATATGTTAGCCTAAATAAATAAATAATAATAATTTAAACACACTTGACTCGCACTTGGCCGATTTTTTTATTCCTTATTAATAAGTAGCTTATAAAAATTGGATTTCCCCCCCCTGGCCCAGAACCTGGATACGCCCATGCTACTGCTACAAAGGTAACCAATAAAAGTCAATATTTAGGTATAACAATTATTTATTGTAAAAAATACAATTATAATCTATTATTATAATATTAGCCCCACTTTTCCAGGAACAAATAGCAAAACACAATGAGAATGAAACCGAACTAATAAAAGAAAACAACTCCTTAAAAGACAAGCTGTTAAAAGAAAGAGAAGAGTTTCTCTCAGAGCTGAATAGAGAGAGCTCGTCCAAGCAGGAGATGTTGGACCGCTTAGAGGCCAGGATTAAAGAACAGGAGGAAGTGAGACTCAACGAGAAAAAAGAGTTAGAGGAGACTCTGCGGAGGGAGACTGAGCAGCTCAGACTGGCGAAGGAAAAGGTATTGAAATAATTGAGACTTGTCTCCCTTGATTTATTAACTGTACTGATACCAGTTAAGGAATATTTAAGGCAACAGGCTAGCAACCTGTCACTATTATAACTCTTATCTTAAAACCTAAAAACTGTGCTGGAAGTGGCTATGAAGTTTGAAATACATAGTCAGTTTTGGCCATGTAGTATTGTTTCATGTGCTCTGTGGCAACTTTATATGATGTTTATAAATTCATGCCTTTTATAAATGTTAGTCAGGAACTATAGATCAGTGCTGCCTAAACCCAGGGCCAACAAAAGTGAAAAAATATATGGGGCCTCAAATTTTTCGATAAATGTTATTGGCTCATTAATATATTTAAACAACAAAGATAAAATAGATCGAGCCACAATAATTGAAGCCGTGTGCCCCGTGCGGTGTTGCCCATTGTGAATTTTTGCAGTGATGCGGTACCGAGGCTGTCGCGCGTTCCCACCGGTACAGTCGCGATGAGGTCGCTAGCTATGTGCGACGATAGCGCGTTAGTAGCGACTGGTGATGCACGTTTAAACTCGCGATTACATTGCTGCAAAAACTCGCTGTGAGCTAGGGCCCTAACCTAACAGTTGACATCCAATTGTGTCATGTTCTTCATTTTTCCGTATGGTGTCGGGGTTACAATGACACCTCCCATTAATTCCGTTGATGTCGCTAGAGGCGATTAATGAAATAGATTAATTAAAGTATATTTTAAGCGACAGGCAAACAAGTTTCCGTGTAACATGAAATAGTCAATGTTTTATCTATGTAGGGCTTCATGTGTTCTGTCTACCCCATTTGGGAATATGGCAGTGATGTATGTGTGCAATTGTGCATTAGGTATTTGTAGCAGGATTTTACAAAAGCAAATTAATGAATTCCCTGTGAGGTATCGGGTAGAGAATAGCCCCTCTCCATTTCTTCCGTGGATGTCGTAAGAGGCGACTAAGGACATAGATTAAGGTATACTTTAGGCGTTAGGCTAGCAACCTGTCACTAATGTACCTGCCACCTCAAAGCCTAAAAAACATTATGCTAGAAGTGGCCACAAAACGTGAAATAGTCGTTTTGTCTATGTAGCGTTTGGTGTGCTCTGCCTACCCCGTTTGGAAATACAGGCGTGATTGTATGTATGTATGTAAATTAATGAACTGGTCATATTTCAACAGGAATTGAAAGAACTAGAAGAAGAAAAGAAAAGGAGAGAAATGGAGTTAGAAGAAGAACTCAAAAACATCAAAAACAACCTTGCAAAGCAAATAGAGTTGCATGAAAACGAGAAACGGGAAGCCGAGCAGTTACTGAACGAACAGAAAGAGCAACTGAAAAAAGTCAGTGACGAAGAAAGAGTTAAGATAAATCAACTGGTAAGGGTTTTTTTACTCTCGTATTTTAAGACTACTTAGTTTACACTTTCCGGTTTGTTAAATTGGATTTTATTTGTTACAGTTAGAAGAAAGAGGAGAAATTGAAAAGAAACTCGCTCAGGCTCATACTCATGCAGAGACTTCAATACAAAACCTAAAAGTAAGTTTTATAGGCTTATATCCAGATGTGTCAGTGAATAAATCGACAAGGAACTAAAGTGCCATTGGTAAAGACCACAAATCTTTGAAGCATCTCTGACTTGTACCAACTTATACAGAGTGAAGCAACATTTGGTATTACTATAATCGCTTTTAAGCCGCGGTGACCCAACGCAGAGGGTTGTGGGTCCCAGGGTAACAACTCTGAATTTTTCGGAATTTTTCTGCGAAATCGAATTGATATTTATTGCGAACTATACAGTAAAAAACAGTAATTCAATGATGTACGTCAAGTTTGCAATCCACATTGGGCCCGCGTAGGAACTGCAAACACCATGTGACAGTATTCTACATTCGCCCACGCACTTGCCAAGGTACTTTGGTCTCTAGACCCTGAATAATAAATGCCTATTCCGCAGGCTCACGTAGAGAAACGCGAGACGGAACTGGCGGCCCTGGCTGCCGACCGCATCCAGCAGCAGGCGGAACAGTCCAGCGAGGTCATCAGCTCGCTGCAAGCGCAGTTGGAGAAGGTGAGTCACCATCATCACCATCACGGTCATATGAGTCATAGGCCCCTAGCCCTAGCGCAATGTTTCTTGTTCGTTTTGGGTGCTTAACATATTTATTCATCAACATCATTGAGAGAAAAAATGTTTTGGTTACGGTATTTTTATTACTGTTTTAAACTTTCGTGATTCTCACACATATTTATGTTTACGCGGGACTTAATCACGGTATTTTTTAATTACCTCTCGACGTTTCGGCCGCGTTACAGCGACCGTGGTCACGAGTTGACTGAAGCGGAGCTCGACGTTTGTTTGGCAGCCCGGGTCCTTCGAACTACCCGCACTTGATTTTCATGACCCGGGCTGCCAAACAAACGTCGAGCTCTGCTTCAGTCAACTCGTGACCACGGTCGCTGTAACGCGGCCGAAACGTCGAGAGGAAATTAAAAAATACCGTGATTAAGTCCCGCGTAAACATAAATAGGTATTTTTATTTATTACTAATTTATCCTATGTAGT
The DNA here is from genome assembly GCA_005406045.1 of Adoxophyes honmai. Lineage (NCBI taxonomy): Eukaryota > Metazoa > Arthropoda > Insecta > Lepidoptera > Tortricidae > Adoxophyes > Adoxophyes honmai. The sequence continues at coordinate 175,063 of BHDV01005045.1, forward strand.
GATGAACCAAACCAAAATCTCCAAAAACACCTCCAAACCAAAACTAATAAGCTTACATTGACTTACCCTTAATTTGGCAGTGTACATCATGATGTACATTGTCAAATGTTCTTTTTTTTTATTTTTTTGTAACTAAAATTTTTGACTTAGTTTCCCTGCGAGGAGGCTCGAATTCACGACTTTTTTAATTCTTGCCAATTTAAGGGTTAATTGGTCCAAAACATTGTCCTTGTTCTTCTCAGGTGCGAGGCCAATTGCAATCGGTCGAGACTGAGAAGAATACACTCCTCGAAAGCATAAACCATTCGGAGCCGTTTGGCGAGGGCTGCTCCAAGCAGGCGGCCACAGACGTCGAGGAGCTGATGGAGAGCGAGCTGACATGCAGCATCTGCTCCGAGATGTTCATCAAGGCCACCACCCTCAACTGCTCCCATACATTCTGCAAGTACTGCATAGACAAGTGGAAGAAAAATAAACGGGAGTGCCCTATATGCAGGTGAGGATAGTTCAGAGTTACTTTGTGCACCTATCTGTGTTTTCTTTTACACAATACAGGATTTTACTACCTCCTGACCAGTGGCGTAGCGTGCATTGGCGGGGCCCCGTATAAAAAAAATTTTGGGGGCCCTTTATGAGGGGAGGGAGAAGATTTTTCACAAAGGATTTTTTTTTTCTTTAACACTTTGGAGGGCCACGGAGGCCCCTTATAATTGATACGGCGGTAGCTACGCCCCTGCTCCTGACAAGCCTGAAATTATGCTAGGAGTGACTGCGCGTGAAATAGTCATAATCATGGTTTTGTTTATGTCACGTTTCGTGTGCCCTATTGTATTTTCAATACAAAAGGTATCACAATCTGAGGCGATGCCTTGTGATTACTTCAAAATGTGTTAGGTTTTGGCACTATAAACGGAGGTTATTAAACGGAGTATACTGGTAACTAACTTTTAGTTGGTTAAATTTTGAGTAACTAGAAAAGTCACGTTGTTTTTCCACAGAACTTCAATAACGTCGGAATGCAAGAGCATCGTGTTGGACTCGTTAATCGATAGGGTATCACAGACTACGGATGAGACGAAGCGTAAGCGGGAAGACATCCTGAAGGCTAGAGAAGGTAAGCTTCTGCATAGTAACAATAGAATGATAGGGTACAAATGTGGGCAACTAACTGGTCTCGGAGTTACCCTACTCCACTTTTTAAGATTAAAAATTAGAGATTCTAAATTCGAATCTAACTTGACAAGGGTTAAGTAGTGGGGGTAAGTACCCGCATTACTTTATCCGTGGTAAAAAGTACTTACCGATTGGAAAAAAAAAATTAAAACTCCTTTTTTGAAGTCTGTTAGAAAACGAATCCGAGCCTCTGTTTACAAACTAACTCTTTTACAAATGCCCTATGTCATGTATAGTCAAGGAAATTGATACCTGTGCCACGTTGAACCTCTTCATGATGAGTTTCATATTGCTTTAATTAGTAGATGGTATGGTATGTCACAATGACATTTCATGTAAAAGGGTACGATGTGGCACAGTTACCAAATTCTTTTACTGTATGATTGTGTTACTTAATGGGTACATTTTGTGCCGTTTTGCGAGAGACAAAATAATGCCTGTTTAATAATCTGCTTTTTGTTTTGTTTGCCCCTACACCCACCCTTTAGGTTTATGTGGCCGAGAAGCATTAAGAAAAAAAAATGCTCTAATATTACTGACAGTGTGTACTCTTCAGTTTAGGTTCTAATCGTGCTGAATCACCGTGAATTTTTCTAGGTACTGTCCTTGGCAAGTTATATGGCAAGATTTTTTGTAGTGGGGATAAGTTCGCGCCTCGCTTTTATCTAGAAAAAGCGGTGCGCGACCTTATCCCCACTAAAAAAAAACTTGCCATCTAAAGCCGGGCACACACATACGGAATTCCGTTTCGGAATATTCCGAATCGAGATTCCGAAACGGAATTCCGTATGTATGTGGCCGGCCTAAGGGCGTATTAGCATTTACAAATTAACTGTGAACAATGCAGCTTCAAAGACTTTTTGGTTTATTATTCATAGGCGCGGACACGTTTCTTTATTGTTAAATGTCTGTTTAGTTTTTAATTAAACGTATAGTACAAGTAACTTTAATTAGTCGATCCCTACTTATCATTAGTCCTGTAAACATACTATTTTGGTCGATAATGGATGATGAGATTGATGAGGTATTCATCTGTACACACTGCATTGACCTTGTGAATAGATTAAAAAAAAACTTTGGCATAGAACGCTACACTGTCCCTACCGTAACTATTATTAAAAAAAAAAGCTGGCAACTTTTATTCAATAAAAAAAAGTATAAGTACAGATGGACCTCTCACCCTTACGCGTCCAATAGTCCGTTATAGAGCCTTACGAAGCTGTATTGTTCGCAGAGCTCGAGGCAGAGCAGCTGCACGCGACCGCGGGGACCAGTCGGTACGCTTGCACCCATTACAAGTATTACAACGGACACTCGCTCTTGATTCGTAAAATAACTTGTAGAGCGGATACTAACCTATATGTAGATTTTTTTAAACGGATACCAAAAGGACATTACCGGTGTTGCCTGTTTTTTGCAATTCTAAAATAGTGATGTGCCTTCGATATCGAAAGTTAACGATAAATTATACATACATACATACATATTCTCACGCCTGTATTCCCAAGAGGAGTAGGCAGAGCACATGAATTCGAAAATCCAGTGCCACGTTTAGCAATTTCAGGGTTACCAGATGGTTAAACGTTAATTTTAGCTTAGATTAGATAGATAAATACTATTTGTCCATGGTATTACTTTTCGAACATTCGCGATGTGTAGTTTTTGACATTCGTGACATCCCTAGTCACAAGCCTGTTTGTTCGCAGCGGAAGTAGTACAGATGATGACTCCAGCGAGACAGACCAATCGGAGGGGTCGGGGCCGGAGGAGGACTACATCGACGATTTCTACAGCTACGGGGGCTACGACGATTTCGACTATCCCGACCCCGACGGCGACGATATCTTCGACGACGAATACGATTAGTGAGTAGTCTTGTCGTCGAGGAATTTTAAATCATGCGGCGTTTTGATTCACTGTACACCAAAGACTATTGATTATATTATATCAATTTGTTTCAATGGTCTTTTTTTTTCAAAACTGACACCTGAGACATTGCTTGAGTTTGTAGCGCCCCAGCGCCACATTCGTCGAGTAGCCGAACTAAACGATCCCACATCGTGCTAACTAAGTTTCGATGATCGGTTGCATAAATACAACTTCCAGCTTTCTCACTGCGGACTTCGGTCCCCAGGCATAAAATCTGCCTGGAGAGATCTTTCTATTGGAATCTCTCCCACAAGTTTTTGAACCCTTATAGATTTCTTAAATATCTTGTCTATTTTTCTTCTGTCTGGTGGCGTTTGATAAATCTCGTTTATGAACCGATTATGCGCGTTGTGATTATCTATGTTAAATGATGGACTACAGGCCCGAAGCATGTCGAGCTAAACTCGATTTAAAAAGTGCTTTATCCGCGTTGTTCAATATGATTCATTATCGTTTGAAAGTTAAGGGTGTACCTTTAAATAGAGATGTGCCGGGTATGCGCATCCGCAAAAGTGGAGTTTTTCCGCATTAAATTCGACATCTATACCTAATTTATGCGGATGCGAGTTTTTTAGGTAAAATTAACCAAGTTGAGGCTTTCAGCTTTCAGGTAGTTTCCCTCTTTGACCCGACTTATTTTTCAATAACAGTCATGACATTTCGTCATAAAGTTCCAAACACACTGACATCGGAAGCGGAGCGGTGCGGCGCGGTGGCGGGATGATACGAACGAAACTGTTATTTTCCGGCCTGTGCGATTTGCGCGCTTCCTCGTTTGATTTCAAATATTACGACCGATACCGTGACGCCACCGCGCCGCGCCTCGCTTCCGCCGTCAGTGCGATTTCGGCTTTAAACGCACATGTAGTGCCATCGTATGGGAAATTTTTGATATGGGAGATTTTTGGACCAGCAGTGCGAATGGGCCTTTTAACCTGTGACATCAAAAGATCACATTAAAATGCAAATCACGTTTTTAAAAATATTGAAGTTCGAAACGAAAATTTCAGTTTAGTCATGGAATAATAATAGTCTTACCTACTTTTTTCATGTGAAATTTTTATTTACGGGTAAGTAAATAGTGACAACTTCTCCTTTGATTGAATGGGATCAAATTAGGTTGTTTATCTGTAACTAGGATTGTGAGCGCTGTAGCCGCGTTTTCACTTAGTCTTCTGAAAAGTTCTGAGTGAGCAGTCGTGCGTTTTTAGGTACTTTCACGAAAAACACCTGACTGTGCGAAAAAAATTGAGCATTTGACAGACTACCAATCATTATTTTGCTTCATTCTCCGGAACCTAACTTAACAAGATTTCAAGTAGTGAGGGTAAGTTCGTATTCATAGTGTTCATGTATAGTGGTCAGCAACCAACTTTGCCAAATTTTAAGTCTTTACCTGAACCAAACTTTAAGTCTTTACAAAAAGCGATTAGCCGACCACTATACTATGGTGATACTGACTGATGTGAATATAACACCTGTTTTCAAACCTGAAATTATCCTAGAAATGGCTGAGAAGCGTAAAATAAAGGCCGGTCGCGGAGCACAGCCAAATTCGAGCGTTGACCCACTGCTATGATATCTCACGCTATTGCCCTCACGCTCGCACAGTACGACGCACGTGCTCAAGTGCGAGCGTGAGGGCAATATTACTGCACGCGTGCGACAGAGATAGATAGCAGCGGGTCAACGCTCGAATTTCGCTGCGAACCGCAACCGGTCTTTAGTCATAATCACGGTTTTGTCTATGCGACGTTTCGCTATTTGGGAACATAGGCGTGAAATGCATGTATGTGAATATAACACGCTATCAGGCCCTATAGCCACGGATACATTAGGGGACAAATGTGCAGCGACACGTGTCGCGCGACATGTCGAGCGAAGTAACACGACGTCGCCGGACTTCGCTCGATATGTCGCGCGTCACGTGTATATGCGCGGATATAAGTCGCGCGACATGTTGAGCGGGGGCCGGCGACGTGGCGCTACATCGCTCGACATGTCGCGGCACATTTGTCCCCTAATGTATCTTTGGCTTAAGTTACCGAACTTGACTTTACAGACTATCGTAATGCCCCCCCAGCGAATACAGCAGCGTCGACGATTCGCGTGCACTCGACGGCTCCTCGTCCGATACCAGTGGTGGACCTGACGACGGCGGCGCTGGTGCCCCGGGAGCCTCCGCTGGTGCTGCCAATGCCGTTCCCGGCGCTGCTGAGGCTGGCGGGACCGCATCCGCAGCCCGTCTACCACGTGGTGAGGGTGAGACCATATTTGAAGGCCTCAATTAGGCTGTATTTTTTTATTTTTTTTATCTATTTTGCCTCATAACTTCTGTACTTGAATGTCTTTTTGTTTTTGATAGACCTCGGCTTCCATTTGGACCCATTTTAATTTCATCAAGATCTGACAAGTAGTTTTTGAATTATCCTTAAAACAATTAAAAACATCAATGGGCATTCGGACGTCTCTTCTTGGACTTCAAATGTTAAGACCAAAGTATGTTACTCAGCTGGCTATTTAGTCATGCGCAATATAGACTATAGCGTTGTCATGCTAGACTTACCAACGATGGCCAAAAATTTTCTTTCACATTTTCAGAAACGAAGATACAGAATCGCGAGCAACAGCTGATGCAGACTGAAAAAGGAGAGTGATAACACCTTTTAACTGTTATATTTGTGGTCCCCGCAGACGCAGCAAGGCCAGCTGGTGCGTCTCGGCGGCGCCGCGGGCCCGTCCCCGGGCTCCCGGGCTCCTACTACGGCGGCTACGGGCGCTGCTTCCGCTGCGGCGCGCGCGGCCACTGGGCCCCCGGCTGCCCCGCGAGGTAGCCCCGCGCCCGGTAACCCCGCGGTCCGGAACCCGCCGCCTGGCCATCCGGTCGGGAACCCCGCGTATGGGAACCCCGCGTTTGGGAACCCCGCGTTCGGCAACCCCGCGCGCGGCAACCCCGATAATCCCATGCGCTAGTAATGCCTGGCACCTGATGCCCAAACCGCGCTTGCATTTTTAGGGATTTACTGTTACCTTAGTGCTACAACATCCTTGGATGTGTGATAAACGGGGGCAACTGAATAGACACTGTACTAAAGTGTCCGGACGCCATTTTTTGTGATCTACTTAATTACAGATGTATGGGCGCTCGCGGTCGCCATGAATGTGGCGATTGTAAATGTTGTAAATACGTGGAATGTCACGTTCATACACCGTTGTGTAAGTCTAGATTTAAAGTTTGTACGACTGTGATATTATATGATAATGGTTTTTCAATACCAGGTATGTGTACAGCAACAAATTTAAATGTCATGTTCGTTTCATAGTTGCAATTTTGTTTTCTATGAAAATAAGTTGGAACTACCGCCTGAATTTAATCGTTTGTCTAATCGTCAAATTCGCCAGTAATGTCTAGTTTACCAAACATGTTTTTCGATATTGTTGTTGCTGGATAAATTTGACATGTGCAAATTGTAAAAAAGTAGATTATATGGTCGTTACAAATGTTTCTGAGATTATATTAGGTGCTAGAAAATTAAGTGCAGATATTTTCAGGGTATGTCAGCTGTAACCTAAAATTCAATTGAAAACTTAAATTATTACAATATTTTGTGTAACATACATGAACATCACGCCCTACGGGGTAGGCAGAGACAACAGCTTCTATACTGGCATACTTCTCTCACTTCACTCACATTCATCCCTCTAGTCATACACGCTCGACGGGTACTTCTAATTTGGCTTCTTTTTAGAACATCGCCGATCTGGTCATCACGGTCGTCATGACACTTCCCTTAACTAATCATCTGTAGAGTCTGTAGATAACTTACTCTAATTTGAATGAGGATGCTTTAAGCTACAAATAATCGATAAAAGATGTCTATTTGATTTTCTAGCATCTTGTATCACATTTATTATTTAAGTAATTCATAGGTTTTTTACTACCTCATTTAGGTGACTTATTGAGAGGTCTTATTGCCTAAAGCGTTCGACATTGCTTTGACACTAGAAACCCACTTCCTTGCACGATATTTATTGTATTTGATAGAAGATCTCAACCTGATAAAAATCGTTACAAGAGTAGATTTTTTTGGTAAATTAAAATCAAATCACAATTTCCGTTTACATTGTTTGGTCGTTCAACAGGTAAATAATATTTTATGAATGCAGTTTTAATTAAAGAATGGTTAGTTCCAAGTGATATTCTACAGTCACTTTTGTGGCATTGTGTTGGTTTTGTCGGACTTTTGTTAATAGTAATAAACATAAATAATTATTCACACTGAGTTGAACGACTTTGCCAACTTTGCTGTCAGTCAAGCAGTCACTTGATGTCCCGGCAATACTCGTTATTTGTTACAGTTATTGAACGAAGGCATCTAGTTTTAGAGTTTAATTTTATAACTATAATTTTCAGGATAATGCGTCGTCAATATCCACGATTAAAATTAAATTGCATTCAATACATAGTCGATTAAAAAATATTTTTTTTAACTATTCGTTTCATTTCATCATCGATGCAAAGTTAAAATCAATACTTATTTAAGTAGATTGGCATCGTCAGCAACATAGATGTCGACACGGTCAGTGCCAAAATATCACGCTCTTGTTTTCGTCTCACTATGGTCGTGTCTACATACATATTTGTAGCTTTTTGATCTATGTTGCTGACTGTACAGTCAACAAATTTGATCACTATGAACATTTTAAGGCTTCTTACAACGAACTGCAAGTTGTGAATGGCAGTGGCTTCTCTCCGTCGACGTACCGTAAGAGGTACAATGGTGACAGGTTGCTATCCTGTCGGCTAAAATATAGCTTAACCTATTTCTTTAATCGAGAGAAGTGCTATTCTAAGCCCGACACCACACGGGAGTACTTTTTGTAAACATTCCATTAAGTGTTATCAATTCAGGGTTGATTGCTAATGCAGGATCCAAAATCTAATCTCTTGACAGCATTGCCAATTTGTTAAGGGGTTAATCAGAGGGAGAATAAGAAAATAAACTACACAATCATAGTATAAGTGCAGCAAAGGACTAAATTCAATTGCTGGGTCAGATGGAATCCACAATATATTTTATTTTCATGACAAAATCAAACTTATTACACCCCTTTCTTGAATCTAGTTCTTTGCCGTGGCTATACCCGTTTATTACCACAGTAAACAGCATTGAATAGATACATTAAAAATGTAACAACAAAATTTATAAGTTAAAAATACAAAGATCAACGAATACTGAAAAATTAAATTCAGTTATTTCTTAGTGCAAAGAATAAAATTGATCTATAACGATCTAAATGAAATTAGCCTAGATTGACATAATGGGTAACATGCAATCTCCATTCAATAAATCCTCTGACATCCCATGACCGAAAAACGCAGCGCGTACATTTGGGATATTCCGTGCAGGCACATACTTGGTCGCAAAATATACCCAGCGGTAAAAACATGACCCTTTGCCAGTCTGAGCAGTTTTGTATGCATTTGCAGACTGGAAAGTGGCTCCGCTGAGTACAAGTACCTAAAACAGTGAAAACCTCTACAAAAATAAAAATGGATAAGTTTAATCGGTAAATGACAAGTCAAGTTTCAACCGCCTCATTTATCTGGTCACATTTTATACAAATCGGCTGCAGACTTGGTGACGCTATCACTCATTCTTTAGAGTGATGTATTTATAATAGATAGATACTTAAACAAATGTATCACAATATTCGGTAATTTGTACAGCAAAATGTCCAAAAAATTTGAAGATTTAAACACTGGAATAAACTTAAAGATGTAGTTCAGTGGTCGGCAACCTTTTAGCAGGCCACAAATCAGCGAAATTGCGTAATGACGGGCCACACTTGCATATGCTTTTGATAGTATAGCATTACCGGTATTAAGCATAGAATTCAAAATTCAAGGTTCGCGGGCCACATTAATATATTCCGAAATAATTATCCTTCGACTGGAGACTTCAGACACGTGTGATTTCTTCATACGCCCGTAACGATAAAGACAGGATGATTGTCTATTTGTACAGTAAATTTATCAAACTACAAACAGTGGCCTACCCATTAAACTTGGTTAAACAAGTCATTTATCTAATCAAGACAAGCAATTAAATATTACAATGTCAGTACGCTACTTCATTAGTAATATCCGTTTTGGACAGTCGGATCAATTAGGCTGATGGCTGAGAGTCGACGGTTATGATAAGCTATGCCAGACTATAAAAATATGCCGTTTTTTTGGGTTGAGAATTTCAACCGACACAATTTGAAATTATCTCTGGAATTAATTAGTAAAACTGGAAATTATTTATGCAAATACACTTAACATAGTTTGTTATTTGTTTGTTATTTTAGAACATTATAATGTTGTTAAATCAAACAACATCATAATTTGCGCCGATATCTTGGGATTACTCAAAAATGTGTAAGGATAAAATTCTCAACCCAAAAAAAACGGAGTATAGTGAACTAGTAACGTCCATACAAACGTGCTCCTCCAAATTCGACATTCGCTAGATAGCACTGTAAAAGTTTAATAGTAAAGGTATGACAGTGAGACCTTGCTTAAAGAACGCCATCTAGTTCATAAGTGTATATGTTATGGACCAAGTGATTAATGCGGGCATTATACATAATGCCCGGGCATTATTCATAATGCCCAGCTCTAGCGGGC
>BHDV01005048.1:0-11774 GCA_005406045.1 Adoxophyes honmai
GCCAACCGCGACTGTTCGAGGCACGAAAAAAAACGGTGTTACACACATACCTAATCTGTGAAAATGTCAACTGCCTAGCTATCACAGTTCTTGAGATACAGCTCGCAGAATGATGACTACTAAAAACGGCCAAAATAACACGTTTTTTCTTAGCTTTTATTATTATTTTGATTTTAGTATGTTGTTATAAGGACAACAGAAATACATCATCCCTTTCATTTCAATTGCCTGGTGACAGACGGACAGACAGATGTACAGACAGACAGACAGACGGACAGCGAAGTCTCAGTAATAGGGTCCCGTTTTCAGCCTTTGGGTACGGAACCCTAAAAAAGGAAATTTACCTTATCACACAAATTAAAATAAAACTGATACCTACAGTCTTTATACTAAGTGGTCGGAAATCAACCGTGAATGTTTTAATCAGTAGAGTTCGAGTATACCTACGCGTTTGAAAACCCCTGTTAAATACTCCCGGTCAATTTTCAGTATTGACCCTGTGGGAGACAATTGTTTCATTGCAAAAAAACTGACCTGAGCATACTTATTAAGGCGCTGCGCAGACGACAGAATTTTGTGCGATCGACTCTGCGGAGCAATAAAAATTCTGAATGGAAACTCTCTGCGCGCCATTCAGAGTTTTTATTGCTCCGCAGACTGGATCGCACGAAAGTCTGTCGTCTGCGCAGCGCCTAAGAACTTCTGTGTCTTTTCGAGGAGCGCACAGTATAGCCTTTAAAAAAAAAAAACTCTAAAATCATCAAGGTATCGGACCACGAGTCCGTAGATGGAAAATTTGTTAAAAAAAATGTTTCATTGCTTTTCATTGGCGATTAAGGCAGATTAAGGTATATTTAAAGCGATAGGCCAACCAATCACTATAAATTAGGTAGGTATATCTTCAAAAAAAAACAAAAAAAAAATGTGCTAGAAGTGGCCGAAAGTTATGATATTGTCTACGTCCGGAAAACAAGCGTGATGCACTTATGTATGTATTTAAATAAATACTTAACCCATACATATTTCCATAGTACAATAGGGATGATGACAGGGTTAAAAATATATCATTCTAATTAGTCCGTAAGTTAGATTATGGAAAAAAATGAGACATAATATTCATTAGTTTATCAAATAATTAAACATCGACAAAAGTACATCAAACTTCCTGAGTGGGGGCTCGTGACGTCACGTTTGAGTAAAAATTGTACTCAAACGTGACGTCACGCGAAACTTTTAGGCTCTGTATTATCGTCATTTTTCGTCTGAGAAATAAAAGAAAAAATATGGGCAAAATATTTTTTCGTAGTCTATTTGACGGACTAAATAGTTTTTGTAGTCATCTAGCCTATTGTAGGAGCTGGTATGTGTATGTGGCATGCATGTATACTGGCATAATTATCAAATCCCTTACATAATATTATATGTACTGGCATACTACCCGTGTACCTAGTATACCCGCTGAGTCCACCACGGCAGCTACACGACGCTGCCATACAACCATATCTTAATCAACGCCAGTGTACACTGTCGTATTAACATAATTAATAGTCTTGCCTCGACCACCGGTAGAAATGATCAAATTCTTGAGGTAATGCTACAAGACGGTGAGAACATGCGTGCGTACAGCTGCCACCTTTTTAAATTAAAAGCTTTTGACGGCGACTTTGTCTGTGCTTAAATATTCAGCCAATTAATGAATTAATAATTTGGTAATCACAGCTTCGAATCAAATCATTGATTTATCCAGCATAGGTTAAATAGAAAGATAATACATTGATCACAGACTTGTGTGTGCCACTATGTTACATACATACAAAACACGCTCAGTCAGACACTAAATTAACTAACAATAAAAAATGCAGTTTTTTTATCTTCACGCATACCTACATGCCTTTACCTGTTACGAATTTCACTTCTCACAAACATTCAAACCTAAAATTATGCATAAATGACTGCGGAGGCTTAGGGCTCTGGGTTGGCAATGCACCTGCAATTCGTCTAGCGTTGCAGATGTCTATGAGGGCTTATCATCAGAGGAGGCTTTTGCTCATTAGACTTCCTTGCACACATACATCAAGCCTGTATTCCCAAAAGGGGAAGGCAGAGCACATGAAACGTTGCATTGTAAAAACTATTATCCTGTCACGTATCTAAGTAACTTCGAGCATATATTTTTGGTTTATGTTAAAGCGTACGGACAGCTGCAGAGAAAGTAACCCCTTTGTAATGAAACATTGTATGGGTGGGGGGTTACCTTTCTCTGCAGCTGACTGTACGATACTGGCAAGCAACTATTCTCTATTATTCCTATTTCATCAATGTTTCAACCCAAAATTAGGTATGCTAAAAGTTGCAGCAAAGCGTGAAATACTTGTGGTTTTCACTATTGACCGTTTGGTATGTTCTGCCTACCTTATTTGGGGAAACAGGCACAATATAATATGTACGTATCTACAATAGTGACAGATTGCTAGTATATCGCCTAAAATATACCTCAACCTATATGTAGGTATATTATATACCTCAGTCGCATCTTACAACACAAAATAAATAGAGAGCTGAAACTCTAAACCCGTCACCACACGGCCTTCTTTACAGTACAATAAAACAATACAACTCTTGATTCGACACAAAATTCGGATTTCGAATTTCAAATTTGACATTCGAAGCTAATAACGGCGGGATCACCTCAATGCGCGCGCGCATGTAATTTGCGTCCATAAACTGACGCGTGATGACAGACAAGGCGCTCCAAATTGCCAACTTTACGATACAAAATTACGACTAGGGTTGCCCTTTTTTAGAGCTAAAAGAGCGTTAATTTTGTAAAAAATAAACAAAATTTATATCACGCCTGTATTCCCAAATGGGGTAGCAGAGCACACGATACGCTACATAGACAAAAACGCGACATTTTCACGTTTCGTGACCACTTCTAGCGTAATTTATAAGCACCACACCTGTACCTACACACAGCTGCATAGATACCTACTCGAAATGGAAAGTAAAATGGCAGAGAATCCGAAAAGTTACATTGTCAAAATTTAATCTTTCACATTTCGTCGTTCACTGCGGTCTTTACGCCTTCTAGATGGGCTACGGATTTACCCAAACATGTCGAACCAAACTCGAGTTAAAAGACTTATCAATCTAATTAATTATTTCCGTGTGTGCTTCATTAGAATTATTATATTTGCCAAGTGAATCAATGCTAAAATCTTCCTGCAGGTGTTAAGTTTAATTATTTTGTCGGCCTACCGCCCGCTTCACTTGACTCGCTCTCGTACGAATTACGATTACATTTTAATTTTCAATAATAACTAAAATGGTTGAATTATAGAATTTTCATAACCCTAAATTAACCCTACTATCCAATCGTAGCCAAGATTACTTTAGTTGACAGTGCAATAAGATTCAAAATACCATTTTCCGTACGCAAAAGTAACGTGGTATAACTACTAAAAGGCTTATGTTGAAAATTATCGAATAACTCACGTTTAATAAATCGAGTTTAGCTCTACATGTTTCATAATGAGTGAGTCTCACGGTAGTTTAATGTATAATGATACTAAAGGGCTTCTTTGTAAAGGATTTTGGGCCTTAAGTTTTGAATGGTTGGGTTTCAATGATAGTTTAGTTAGGCTGATGGTGAATAAAACGTTAGAATGATGGCTGAATTAGCTTTATTTGAACTTGTTAATAGAACGTTAAATGAAAAAGAAAATAATCAAAAATCCGACATCGACAGAAGAAATGGAGAGGTGTCATTCTCATCCGACACCACACAGACAAACAAAAAAGTTTGTTATATTTAATAAAAAATATAACCTTCCATTTTAACAATACCCTAACTAAAGCATTACACTCTGTCAGTGGCGACGTTCTACTATGAAACTACTTCAGACCCGTGGAACATTGTCACAAAAACACATAATTAAAAAATCCTTTGTCGAGCAATGCAATGTCACTATGTCGTTCACTGCCATAGGTCTACGGTGGGTCAAGGATCAATTGGTCAGTACAAATCCATTGGTTCGGTAAAACAAGTGAACGACTGCGCCATATAAGGCGATGACGGATGATGATGTATCCCAGCAAGTAATTATGGGATGCGCTTGCGCATACGAGGCTCCGTCGTCCATCATTGCACCCTCGATTATACTATAAGACTGTGGCCCTCAAAGTTTACAAGGATGCAAGGCTAGCTGACATAACGACCGTGTCGTAACGAGTTTAGAATCACACCTCTATTTCTTTCGAGGATGTCGTAAGAGGCGACTAAGGAGGTAAGCAACCTGCCTCTATTATTATACCTCTTTTGCCGAGAATGACTACGAAACGTAGAGCAATCACGGTTTTGGCTTAGCTTTTTGTATCTCCATCAGCTAAGTACTGCGTAGGAAGGTGTCATGTTGATATATTTCACCATGATTATTGTAGGCAGTTTTTTTTGTCGATGTCAATAATTAAGTTTCCTTTCTGTCTCTCAAAGGTTGGATTTCGTACTTCGGCACCCGTACCCAAAGGGTAAAAACGGGACCCTATTACTGAGACTGCGCTCTGTTCGTCTGTCACCAGGCTGTATCTCACGAACCGTGACAGCTAGAAAGTTGAAATTTTCACAAAAGATGTATTTCTGTTGCCGCTATGACAACAAATACTAAAATCGAAATAATAATAACAATTAAGGGGGGCTCCCATAGAAAAAAACATGTTTTTTTTGCTGTTTTTGGTACGGAACCCTTCGTGAGCGAGTCCGACTCGCACTTGGCTGGTTTTTTTGTATTTCATGTTTTGTTTTTGTGCAGTAAAGTGTCTATAGTATCTTGCTTACCTAAGCTATTTCTTTAGCTACGAAAGAAACTGTCAATTATTCTAAACCCGAAACCTCACGTGTACGAGTAGGAGTACAGCAGCAGTGATAGTCTACCTGTCATTCTCTGACGTCTCTAGTTAGACAGTGACAGGTATAGTCTATCCCGCGAGCATCTCCACTCATGCCACACTTACATTTAAAATAAGAAGCTCAATTAAAATCAAAACAAATGACGCGTGCTCCAGAGTTTGACAACCACAAAGCACCTGATTCCGTTCAGTTGCAGTTCAAACTATGGGTGCGTGCCAAGACCATATTTATTATCTACGGCCAAAGGTAAGTGGTAGGGGTAACGGGTAAAGGGGGGGGTAATTAAAAGCAGGTTGCATGCCGCCTGCGCCCTTCCGCTGCGTTTCCTTCACGGAACTTCATGACATCACCCCTTTAAGCCTTAAGGGGGTAACATCTACCTTTACCCAACACCTTTGAACCTTACCGTTGTGAGTTAGAGTTGAAATTACACTGTCTTTTTCATGGGAGTTGTCCTATTTTTTCAGTTGGACTGTGACATGTTCACAAGTTGGTTTGTTGAAGTTAGTTTGACAGTTGGTATAAATGTTTTTTTTATGGAGCCGATGATAAAAGGCTAAGGTGAGATTGTGTTGAATGGAAAAGTATACGCGTATTTTTTTGTCATAAAACTATTGTGCGACTTACTCTAGTGAAAGGAAATGGAGGCACTTTTACCGAGATTAGCTCGACATGTTTCGGGACAATTCGTGAGCCATCCTTGCTGGAAGAATCACAAATTGTCGAGAAAGATGTAGTGTTAATTTATGTATAAAGACGTCAGTGTCATCATCATCATCAGCCTATATTCGTTCACGTCAGTGTACCTATCCGTTTTATATCACTATAGCAGCTAGTCCCGGCTTCGCACGGGGTAGACAATTATTTATTTTTGGAAATTAAGCTGATTTTTTACACCCTTGGTTACATTATTGACAATTAGCAAGGATCTCTATTTATTTTTTTTTCAAAATGAAACGTAGCCTATGTCAATTCGGAAGAATGTAGCATTCTAATAGTGTTTTTTTTTAAATCGTCCCAGTACTTTTCGGGCCTATTCATTACAAACATACAAAAATACAAACAAACAAATCTTTCCTCTTTATAATATTAGTGTAGAAGAGTGTTTTTTACGATTTGAAGTAAAACGTCCAAAAGCCTGCATATTATAATAATCTTAGGTCATTTAGCTACTTTTAAATATCAAGTTAGTATTAAGTAACTATAAATCGAAGTTGTCCGTGCAAAAAAAAGGTTTGGAAGCCAGTACTGTCGCAGCGCACCCCGTTTAACAGTAAGAAAGCAAAGTCATACATAAACCCTAGTGTGACCTCAACTCGTCTTTACAACTCAATAAAACTTATCTGCGGCAAATTTACGAAGTAATAGTAAATAAAATAAACTTCTTTAGTATCACGTTCGACTCCCACGCCGGTCATGTCGGATCTCTTCACAATCCAGAATGACGTAAAGGACTAAATTAAATATTGCATTTTAAGCTTAAAATCCAAAGCCCGAAAGTTAAAAATTTATGACGTGGTGTAACAGTTTAAGGCAATTTAATTTGATACGTCTACGTAAGTAGTGAATGACTTCATACAACATGGGATGGAGGAATTTCGCTTTTAAAAGGATCTGTTGTTTGTATGGAGTCCATGACGTCCTCAAATAAGAGTCACAAACTGTTAAATAAATAGATATTAATTACATCTTACCTGTATTTGCAATACTCGTACACCGATAGGCTAGAAATCAGGGGCAGCGCAGACGACAGACTTTTGTGCGATCGAGTCTGCGGAGCAATAAAAACTCTGAATGGAAACTGTCAGCGCGCCATTCAGAAATTTTATTGCTCCGCAGACTCGATCGCGCAAAAGTCTGTCGTCTGCGCTGCGCCTTATACCTGCCAAATAATAATCTAAAAAAATATGCTAGAAGTGGTCACGAGACGTGAAATAGTCATGGTTTTGTCTACCCAGCGTTACGTCTGCTCTGTCTACCTAATTTGGGAAAATAGGCGTAAAATATGAATATGACTAAAATTAATGTGTACTGTTTTTCTTCTTAAATTTTTCAATTGTACCTACTATCCCTAACATAGTCTGTCCTAAAATAATTTGCCCCAACTGTATTGTCCTAATGGGCATTAGTCCTAACGATCAATTGCAATCATTTTCCTTTTTTTCAAAAATAATTAGGTAGAAATCATATTTGTTTTTTTTTAAACAATTTTTCATCTACGGACTCGTGGTCCGTACCTTGATGATTTTAGGATTTTTTTATTTTAGGTTTAACTGTGCGCTCCGCGTTAAGACAGCAGTTTTACAATAATATTATTATGCTCTTAAAATTAATTACAACTAGATTTTCTTTTTTTTCTCTTTTCCTTTTTTTTTCGTTTTCTCTTTCTCCCTTCCTCTCCCATTCAATGTTTTGATCATATAATAATATGTTTTTTTTTCTCTTAATATACTATACCATAGTATAGTATCAAATTTGGTTACGTAGGTTAGGTTTGTTTTATGACCATACATAGTCAAAACCACTGTTCCTGAAGTATAAATGTTTAGGATGTTGGGAAACAAAAGAGTGTTAGGACAAAATGATCATGATGACATAAATCGTCAGGGAATGCAAAAACAGGTTAAAAAAATACTGTTTTACTTTCAAAAAGAGTGCTGCCTTTAAAAGTCTGTCATTTGCAAACTTCTTGCGATTTTACTGACGACTGTAGTAAAACAGTGACATAGTCTCAACATACAACTCTAGACATACAACAATTCGTAAAATTGGACACTAATGTCTCCGAATCACGTGGGTGCGTCCATTCAAACAATTTATGAATGAGAGGGGTCAACGCCCTCCCAAGGTTGTACAATTAAAGCCTGACGCATGGCGCCTATGTGTATTACTCATACATATATATGTATATTATTATGTTTGGAGGAAAAAGTAGAAATGTTGAGCCTGAGAAGCGACGATGATTTTGATATTAGTAATGATAATGATGGTATTATTATTAACCCGCACAATAATTAATTATGAATCTACATACGTATTGCCAAGGTAGGCAGAACAAACAAAACGCTACATAGACACAACCATGACCACTTCGCGTTCCATAGCCACGTATAGACCTTCGCATAGACTGCACATTGGAATGCCTACATTACAGCGATCTTAGTGACAACCATTATAATACCTTTTTATACGCGACCAATAAAGGCGCGAATTAAACTTAAAACTACTATTACAGTCCTTAAAAGCCGGTTTTATGTTTTCTGTATGCACTAACAAAGAGAGCTGGTACCAAAAAGGAATCACAAACTCACACTTGTATTACTATCTGTCACCTGTCTTACTATGACATAAGGTTGCAAGTGCCATGTATTGGGTCAGTGTCGAGCGCAAGGACGTTTACCTTAAGTAAACAATTTGATGTCAAAAAAAGAACGAAAAGCAAAAAAAAACAAACGAGATGGTGCAATACAAAGACGGGCTTATCCTTTAGAGGATCTCTTATAGCCAATCGTTGAGAGATGGATAGGAAACTTGATTATTGAGAAAAAAAAGGGGCTTCACATTTACAAAAATGTTCATAAAATGCTACTGAAAAAAAAAGAAAATACCTAAATAAAAATATAGAATGCACACATACCTACATACTTTACGCTTGTATTCCTATATGGGATAGGCAGATCACATGAAACATTGCCTAGACAAATCAATGTCTATCCACGCTTCGTAACCATGTCTAGCATATTCTTTAAATTTTATGTCAAGAGGATCAATAGTGACAGTTTCCTATAAAACACACATTAGCCTATTTCCTTAGTAACCTTTTACGACACCCACAGAAGAAATGGAGAGGTGCTATTCTAAACCCGACCCGTCTGACAATGACCAATTTCCAGATCAACTTAGGTAAATACTTTTAGTTATCGATTAGAAAAAGAAAGAAGTTCTGCTCAGAAAAACAATCTACCTGTTAAGACACTCATTTACTCATAATTAAAACGGTTGATATACTTTTATGGCAATGTAAAACTGTTACCATCATTTAACCTCAAAGCCACCTAACTTTTTTTTTCAAAAACCTAAGTTTCGTCCATAAAGCCGATAAAGCGGCGGCCGGATTTATTTACGATAATTCGCCGGGACCGGCCGATAGCTCGTGTTACGATTAAAACAATTTTTATGTTAATCCGCCATCTTTGATACGGTGTGTTGTGGTTGAAGTTAGAAGCGGTTTGCGAAGTGTCTTCTTTTGTACGCAGGGAGATGATTTTAGGGCGGCACGTAGTAACAGTTCTTAAACCTGCTACACAAGTTGGCCGAGCGTAGGCCAACGCGATCCTAAGCAAATCGACACAAGCCACAGGCGCTACTGTCTACATGTTTGGCAAATTAAAGACCAACGCGAGCCTAGGCCATGGACAAACATGTGGACGCTATTGGCCGAGTGCGCGCGAGCGCCTTTGATTTGTAACGAAAAACCGACAACGTTCCGAAGTGCAGCAAGTGATCACGAGTGACAGCGAGTCGTGGCAAACGCTAGCAAATGCTCTGTATACATGTCGGCGCTTGCCTCCGTTCGACCAACTAGACGAGCGTCGCCGAGCAATGGCAAGGCAACGCAAATATACTGTCTAGACGTTGGTATTGGCATACACTCGTCAAGGCTCGGCCAAGATGTATTGCAGGCTTTAGGTCCGTTCGCAGCGCGTTTTATATGTCATACTGCATTACGTTAAAAACAAATAATTCATGTCCAATCGGCCAAGAATATGATCTACCTCCATGTCCCCATAAGATTGATGTTCTCATGAAACAACAAGGTCGTTTTCCCCATGCCATAATATTGTGACAGTGACAATCACGTCACGTCATGTGTCATGTCAACACTGACATTTAGTCTTCTGCCGATTTAAAATTATGCGCTAATAATAATGTGGACGTGCCTTTACAAAGTAATGTTGTTAGTAACAAAGGTAGCTATGCGCCCGTATTAGTTTCGTCGAGCGCGAGGAATTGCGCGAACAGAGCGGTGGCGCGCAGAGCGCGTTTGGCAGCAGCCGCTGCGATTTAGCTTTAGCAGCCGATGAAGGGCTACGGATTAGCTCGGAACATGTGAGCTAATCTCGATTTAATACGTAAGTTTTCCGTATCTTTCAAGATGAGTTATTCTAACGGTAGTTTAGTGTTCAATCCGCTGCCGCTTACAATTTGCGCCTCCTTCTAAATCACATCGCAATGACAGACTTTATGACACCCCGTATAATACGAAGTTTTGTTTCTAACGTTGATGCATTTTGCATATTCTAAATATACCGCATCCCACTCTAAAATCAGACATCATCATCATCATCAGCCTATATGTATACGTCCCACTGCAGGGCACAGTCCTCCTCTCAGTATGAGAGGGCTTGGGCGATAGTTCCCATGCGGGCCCAGTGCGGATTGGGAACTTCACGAACGTTTAATTACTTCGTCCCTGTGTGTAGGTTTCCTCACGATGTTTTCCTTCACCGAATAGCTCGTGATAAATATCATATTTGATATCGCACATAAATTCCGAAAAATTCAGAGGTGCGAGCCCGGGGTTTGAACCCACGACCCTCTGCTTGAGAGGCCACAGTTCGAGCCGCTGGGCTATCAATTATAACAATTCTGAAAGTCCGTCAGTCTGACCGTTGAGTTGTGCATTCCATAGATATATTTTAATACCTTTAAATATCACACCTGTGTTCCCAAGTTAGGCAGAGTACCTAAAACGTGATACAGATGAAACTTTGACTATTTCACGTTTCGTAGCCACTTCTAGTGTAATTTTAGGTGTGAAAACAGATGGAAGTGACTATAATAGTGACAGGTTGCTAGCCTGTCGCCCAAAGCATACATAAACCTATTTCTTTAGTCGCTTCTTACGATATACACGGAAGAAATGGGACAATACTTGTCTATCAAACGTATAGTGGCAAACATACATAATATATAATTCATTCTAGATCTTTCGAACAAACCTTTCACGGGAAGCACATTCTAATCCAAACGAAATCGCAGAAAGGCACTAAGAACTATCATTTTCTCAATCACGTATCAACCCGAATCATGTTATTACAACAACAACGTTACCACCTTGACATAAGGTTGTCTTTGCAGGCACGTTGCTCGGTAAGATAAGAGGTCGTTTAGGGTCTCGATTTCCCCGATTCGGTATTCCCTAGGCAATGAATTCGTCTGCCTTAATTAGGTTCGTTGACCTGAAACTACCCTCCTGCTTCATAAACCTGACGATCGAGTTCAATGACCTCGTCCTCCGTTTCATATGGCATTAGGTGTGTAACTGTCAAATTGAAATACGTTTTTTAAGTAAATCCAAGGCGTCACCGTAAATCAGCCATTCTCAAAGTGTGTTCCGCGGAACCCCATGGTTCCGTGATGTCCCTGATGGGGTTCCGCAAGAATTTAGAAAAAAAAACAAAGTTTTGACGCGGCGAATACATGGACGGACGGGTGGATACATAATACTTTTAAAAACTGCTGGTTTTTTTTTGTAGGGTTCCGTCAAGTGTTTCGCTTTCCAATAGGGTTCCGTCACTAAAAAAGTTTGAGAAACGCTGCCGTAAATGATGATTTGATGATACACTAATAAGTAGAGATGCCACGAATATTCGGCCACTATTCGGTATTCGGCCTATTCGGCCACTTTTCTTGGTATTCGGTATTCGGCCGAATAATACGTACTACCAAATCATAGACAAAAAAGAGACCACTTTACCTAAGATTTGTATTTTTTACCAAATTACAATCCGTACCAATATATAAATGTGAAAGTGTGTTTGTTTGTTTGTTTGTTTGTTTGTTTGTTTGTCCGTCTTTCACGGCT
>BHDV01005067.1:4987-16818 GCA_005406045.1 Adoxophyes honmai
GCTTCCAGGAATTTCCATTCAGAGTTTCGTGGAAGCTGTCACCGCGCCATTCAGACAATTTATTGCTGCGGAGACTCGATCGCACCAAACACTGTCGTCTGCGCAGCGCCTTAATATAATTGTACCATTTTTGTCTTTACCCGTTAAACCAATAAACATTGCTGGCTTGTCGCATTAAGCATACCTTAACCTAGTCACAATTTACAATATCCATGGAATGACGGAGAGGATTAATTCTAAATTCGACACAACACAGGGGAAATTTCGCTTTATGTGCTCTGCTCAAGGCATGTTTGTTTATGTATCTTCCTAAAGCCTAATCTAAATTTAGGACTTCTATTGGGTTTTAATTCGTAGGGGTATAGATAAGTTTCTCTGAAATGTATTAATAGTGATTTTAAGTTTTTTCGCAAAAAAAAAGGTTCAAATGTAGCTGATTCTCGTTTGTTCTAGATAATCCTATAGAATTCATTCCTACGCAACGAGGCCGACGATCAGCTGTTTACCAAGGGCATACGTACGTGCAGATGACGAGTAACACACGGTGGTACTGCTCGAAACGCCGACGCGGCTGCAAGGCCATCTTGATTCTGACGGAAGATGGGAAGTTTCTAGAATTGGTGAACGACCACGACCACCCAGCACCTAAATTGTTCAGGAAGGCCACTGGAGAAATTATTCGTGTGTAGAACAAATATCAAACGGAACTAATGGACGTCAAAAATGATAAAGCTTGTCCTGGAGGTGCTAAGGATAAACATGGTCAACAAATGGCAGTGTGAACATTACCGGATGAACAAAGTGTGTGCAAAACTGCGCTAGTCTGGGGTAGCACACAATGTCCAGTCCACTCCATTAAATCTAGAAGCACGAAGCACGTAGAACATATTTTCTGGTTGTGAATACACAAAAGATTCTGGTCTTTGAGAATCGATTGAACATTAAACGATTTTTTTAAATTAAAATAACGTTCCACCTGTTTCTTTTTATCCTCGGAAAGAAATCTTCCTAATAAATAACAGTGTGAGCGTATTTTAAGCTATTTTCTGTCTGTTTCATTCCTTGTTTACCTGTGTTGCAAATTCTGTAAATATTTCAATTTTTCAGAAAGCTGTATAGAGTTCTTTACTACGAAACGCGGGGGCTGGTGTGTCATCTTCGAGGGACACACTTTCGCGCAAAAGAGCAACACGAATCGATGGCATTGCTCCAGGAGATTTCGTGGAGGTTGTCGTGCTGTTTTACTTACAACCGATAACAGAGAATTTGCTGGTCTCGTTGATAGCCATAACCATGCACCTCCAAGATTGGTTCGAGCTATCGACGGATCAATAGTTCGTTTTAGAAAATAGAATAATCCAGTTGGGAACTCCCAATTAGTTTAGGAAACGATCATTCCTAGTCACAAAACAAGCTACAGAAGTCGATCTCTATACAAAGTGCCCTCGAGCAATGCACACATATAGGGTGCTTGTGCGCATGAATTTTTAAGGTCCGGCTGTTTACTTAATGTCTCGTCTCGCTTGCTCTTACATGAAATCGTATTAACGGGAGCGGGACGACACGACAGACAGTAAAAACCCGGACGACCGGACCGGAAAATTCATGGTAAAGCGCCCATACACGTCTCACAGACACGATATCTCGGAACAGTTGGGACTGTTATGTGTCCTGTCTGTCTATTGTATGTTATAATATTTTATTTATAATATAGAATGTTATATATTAGTTTATAATAGCGATAATTATTAGGATGTAATGTTTATGTATTGGATATATTTATTTATATATGTTTGTTTGGATTAAGTAGTTTTAGGTTTATCTCGTTTACTTCTCTTTTTTTGTATGTATGTCTACTCTATCAAGATATCCTGTCAATCACCCGAAGGTTAAGTGGAAGAGATCCCCTCGGGGATAAGTTCGCCTTTGTGCATAAGGCTGTTATCGTTCTAATTGATTTTTTTTTGTAAGTCTTTTTGTGTACAATAAAGAGTCATACAATACAATACAATACAATACTAGTCCAAGCGCGATTGCCGTCCGTTTGAGATGCGCGCTAGTGAACGATTCTGCAACCTTTTCTATTCTGGAACTGTAAAATTGTAACAAGTGTCACAAATGTAAATTATTTGAAAATGTACATGACAATGGGAATTTATTACACTTTCAAATATAATAATCATGTATCCTATCAATGTCGAAATCGTCGCAAATATAATGGAATGTCGCAATGCGTAAATTGTTATTGTTATCTAATAAATCGAACAACTAGATATAAGTGTGTGTGTGTGTGTGTGTGTGTGTGTGTGTGTGTGTGTGTGTGTGTGGTGTGTGTGTGTGTGTGTGTTGATTTGTGTTTGGTTTTGTATCCTGTGTGGTGTCAGGATAGAATAGCACTTCTCCATTCCTTCCTTGGTTGTCGTAAGAGGCGACTAAGGAAATAGGTTTAGGTATGTTTTAGGCGACAGGAATAAAGTAACATTAGGAGGGATTGTTCTTTTTAACTTCAGGTACTTTGAAGTTTAGGTTTCGTCTTGGACCCATTGTGTTAATAATAAATTATGTTTATTTACATCGCGTGTTTTATTATCTGTTTACCCGATTATTCCTTTATTGGAAGGTTAGGGTGGTTTAAAGAAAACAACGTCTTGATGGTTCAGCGCTCCAAATCAGAGTGGTAAGAATTATATTCGATCTCATTAAGAAAACGTCGTAAGCTCCACTAGTTGTAGCTAAATGAACCTTTGTATTAAGTGGAGAGACTTAAGTGTTTGTAATATTTCAACACTCATTGACATACAAACATGTTTCTGGAAGATATACGGCTCAGTACTAATTCTATTTTTAGATGACATCGTAGAATTCACAACGAGTCGTCGTGGGCAACTATCCGCCATATTCCAAGGATATGCTTTTAACGTCACGAGGTCCAAAGACCGGTGGTACTGCTCCAGCAGAACCAGCAGACATTGCAAGGCTTCTCTGCACACTAAGGATGGCAATAAGGGAATCTTAATAAACCACCATGAGCATCCTGCCCCGACCCTGGTGCGGACGGCTTGTGGAAAAATTATGAGGCTTTGAAGACACGGCTGAAATTTTGGTGAAATTTGAGGTTAGAGAAATATATGTGTGTTGTCTAAGTTTCTGTGAAACACTAGGTCAATACGTTGATCCATGTTCTTTTATTCGTTGCGGTATTTTTTTTTGTTTAATGGATACAAAAATACAAACTTTAGCTCTTTTAGTGCTATTGTACGTCGATAAACTTATTACGTATTTCTTATTTTTCGTATTTTTTTCTTTTATTTTACTACCTAATATCCAAGTAATTGCTGCCTACCCTATTTTGGGATACAGGCGTGATGTATGTGCATGTTCCTCCTAAATGCGAGCTTATGTAAGTTTACTATAAATTTGACCTCGCAAGCCTCATCTAGTTCATAATTCGTGAGGACGCCTGTAGTACGGGGATTATCAGTCTTTACATACACATATCTTTATCTTTATATATCATACATACATACATACATAAAATCACGCCTATGTTCCCAAATGGGGTAGGCAGAGCACACGAAACGTGAAATAGACATATCCATGATTATTGTATATCAGTCTGTGTTATTATCCAACAGGCCATGTTAAGTTTACATACGAGGGGCGTTCAATAAGTTTTGAGAATGATAAGGACGCAAATAACTTTTAACATATTTTACTTCATTATTCAATGTAGTCACCTTTCAAGAGTATATGCTTATTATAATATCTTATTTCTAAGCTTAAAATTTCCTTAAAAAAAATCTTCTCGACCCCTTAAAAAAACCTCTACCGCGGCGATCACGGTGTCATCATATTCAAATTTTTGACCTCTGAGGTGGTTTTTTAACCGCAGAAATGCATAAAAATCACTATGAGCGAGCTCTGGTGAATATGGCGGATGCTCCATCAATCCAAAGCCAGCATCTTTGATGGCAGCCATCGCAACTCTTGGCTCATGCGCGGGGGCGTTTGCTTGGTGAAATAAAACACCTTTGGAAAGTTTCCACTGGGCGTTCCTCGCGTATAACATCACGCAGTTTTTTTATTTGTTCCTCATATAAATTCCCTGTGATTTTAGCTCCATGATTGAGATATTCAATCATAACAATCCCTCGGATATCTCAGAAAATGGAGCCCATAACCGCGTGGAGGATGGTATTGCTTTAAATTTCTTCGGAGTCGGAGATAAAGGCCTCTTCTAAGTCATAGATTGTTTTTTGGTTTCTGGGTCATAATGGTGAAGTCACCTTTCGTCCATTGTTACAAAACAAGACAAAAATCGGTCGGAATCTTGCTTTAACAATTCCGAACATCTATGTGAAACCTGCAGTCTGGTTTGTTTCTGAGCGTCCGTAAGCATTATGCCCATATGGTATTTACTTTTTTAGCTATAAACTAATCAGAAACACGACGATCCCCTTAAATTATTTTCTATTTTTTTTTAACATTTGTTCGGTCATCGCAGTGTTCGGCCGCCCTGAGCGTGGGTCGTCATTAGTGTTCGATTTTCCTCTTTTAAACTCTGCGCACCACCGTGCAACCGTAGAGTAAGAAGGAACGCGAACCCCTAATGTTTTTTGTAAAAATAAATGAACTTGCTCAGTAGTAATTTTTTTCAAGCAGTGGTATTTAATCACCGCATGATCTTAAATTTCCTCCATTTTTACCGTCTGGTCCCGACACGACGAAATCAATGTGTTCTATTTAAAAAAAAAACAAACGACTGTCAAGTTATTTATTTTTATTTTTCATAGCAATTACATGGGCTTTGCTTGCCAGTACTTTTTTATTTCTTTGCTAATGCATTTATATGTCATTCTCACTATTTATTGAACACCCCTCGTACATGTTGCGTACAGTCAAGGAAATTGATTACTGTGCCACTTTGTACCTTTTCACAAAAAAATGTCACTGTGACATACCATTCTTTCTACTAATCAAACCAAATGAAACTCACTATGAAAAGGTTCAAAGTGGCACAGGTATCAATTTCCTTGACTGTACATACATCACGCCTGTATTCCCAAATGGGGTGGCATGGAACACCCCACGATTCACGTGCTTTTTTTTTTTCGTTTTTTTTGCTTAATGAAAGTGACCTTTATTCAGCGATATAGCTTTATGCGCACACGTGTGCGGATAGGATCCGTGGAACCTAAAAAATTGTGGGGAAAAGACGTGCTATGGGGCGCTCGACGAGTTAATAGTACATTGAGTAACTAGGGGAGGAAATGGAACATTATTAACGAGAGGCTGTTAGAAGCCCGACGCCGCAGGCGGAGGGCTTTTATGCCTCGAGTTTATAATGTCCTTTACTCCCCGTGCTACACACAATGTTTTTCATCACATTTGCGAGAAAAAACTAAAAATTAAAGAAAATTCATGACATCACGTTACCGCGCCGCGCTATTCATTTTGACAGCAGTGATGCTGTCAGTGCGTTTAGGTCTATTGTCACTTTTTTTAATCATATACCACAGACAAGAACTATGTTTCGTACAGAATTCGAATGGTCAAACAGCCAGATTCTACCAAAAAGGTTCAAACAAATTTACGAAAAATGCATATTAAAAAACGCGTTGACATACATCCAATGTATTAAATTAATACAGTTTCATAATGCATACATTAATTTTGCATTTAAAAATTGGCCCTAAAGTTTTAATAGCAGAATTTTTATTTTTACATTTGTAACCTCCTTAGTCTGAACTAACGTACCTATACTAACTTTTGCAATTTTTAAAACTAAACATTACCTCCCATAGGATGTAATGATAACTCCCGCGGTTACAATTTAGGCCTTTGTACTAAAGGATACGCTCTTGTAATAACACCATTGACGAGCAAGTGTGATGAAAACAATAATTATTACACGGTCAGTGCATTATACCACATTAACATGATCGGTATACGTCTGCATAATAGACGATACCATGCATATTTTTATCTGCAAATTAAAAAAGATGAGCTTTTACTTAGACTTGCTCAACGTCCGACGATTTGAAATACTTCAGATTTTTTTTACAATACCGGTTTTTGAACTGTGTAATTTTTCAGATGATGATGATTTGGAGTTTTTCCCAACGAAACGAGGCAACCTCCTTGTTGTTCACCAGGGTCAAACTTATGGAAGGATGACGAGCAAGATTCGCTGGTATTGCTCCAAGAAGACACGATCCGGTTGCAAGGCCATCCTGGTAATCACCGAAGATAGAAAACTTGTAGGATTGCTGAATAGCCATAACCACCCAGCCTCTTAATTTGTCAAAAGAAGTCTAATGTACTGTAATGTAAATAAATATAATGTATGTAACGTAAATGTAATGTCTCTAAGTGTAATGTAGTGTAGAACGTATATTGACCAGATCGGCGATGTACCAAAGGCAGGCCAAATTAGGAGTACTCGAAACCGTCGAGCGTGTAAGACGAGAGTGATAAATGTGAGTGAAGCGAGAGAAGTATACCAGAATAGAAGCGAATGGCGCTCTGTTGTCTCTGCCTACCCGCGGTGAATAAGGCGTGACGGTTATGTAATGTAAGTTTAATGTCTTTTGGTGAATGTTTTTTTTGTTGTTTACATGTATTTTTAACACCCGATGAGAGGTGACCCAAGAAGAGGAATATTCATTTAAAGTGATTGTGTGTGGCATCGTATGTCTTAGTACATGGATCGATTTAATTTTTTAGCTGTGTCTGATCAGCATCTGAATAGTTTAAAAAAATATAGAATTATATAACAAAAATGTTGATTATGAAATTAATATGTTTTCGATTTATTGTGTTATGATTAAACTTGTCATGTATAAAGTCCTGCGTATTTTCTGCCGGACATCCAAGTAGCGTAGTACCTGTTTCAATGACGTCATGGGTGTGGTCGGGTCAAAGTTAAATTTGTAGCATTACCTATGTGTTTATAGTTCTACAAAAAAATTGGATAAATATGCAGTGCATGTGTCCTATGGCTGCGTTGTAAATTTCTATTTTGCCACGTCAGGCTCCCTGTTGGCGGTCACTATAAACTTAAGATACTATTAGTGGCAAAAGGAAACCAAATTAAATACAAAGTCAATGCCGCAGAGTAAATAATGCAAATTGGTTACAAATTGCCCGTGTGGATGCCGCAGTAGGCGACTACGGAAATCGGTTTTGATGACGCGACATGCAAGCAACCTGTCACTACACCTCTTTCATCAATGATTCAACCTAAAACTGTCCTACCGCTGCTGTAACTGTAATGGCTACGAAGCGTAAAATAGTTATCGTTTTGCCTATGAAACGATTCGTGTGCTCGGCTTACCAGATTTGGGAATACAGGCTTGATGTATGTATGATACACCCGTCCCGCTTTGGCGGATAGCGCTGTCTCGCTCTTCAGCCACATGTGGCCCCAACGTTACAAATTATTTAATATTAATTCTTAGGTTCTATTTATGTAAGTTGCGATTATACGTGAGAGATGTTAATATTCGTATTTTTTCAGGAAACGTTATGGAGTTTTTTCCTACGAAACGCGGGGGCTGGTGCATCGTCTACGAGGGACACACATTCCCTAAAAAAAGCAACACGAATCGATGTTATTGCTCCAAGAGACTGCGTGGGGGTTGCCAGGCTGTTTTACTCCTGAACGACAAGGGGGAATTTGCGGGTTTGGCGGATAAGCACAATCATTTACCCCCAAAATTAGTTCGAGCGATCGACGGGTCAATAGTACGGTTTAGAAATTAGAATAATGTTGGGATCGTTTTATGTTCAATTAGGTTAAGCAACGATAGTACCTAATACCAGCCGCAGTCACTAGTTTGAGCTTTTTTATTGATATTAGTCTCTCATTATTACTAGGGCAAAAATGTTAATAGCTAGCTATTATTCGCCACTCTGTGTGAAATTTTATTACTAGACCGTGGTGAACCGGTGACTTGAACCCTGATTAATATTGTCGACCGTAATCAACGTCGTGTGGTCAAGTCAAAGTTAAACCTGTATGTGGTATTATATTTACATGGCTGTTTATAGTTCTAAAAATGGGGAAATATGCAGTGCATCTGTCCTATGGCTGCGTTGTGAATAATTATTTTGCTACGGTACTCTCGCAGTTTTCGATCTCTTGAAGTTTGAGATAATTTGTACGGCGGGAAACTTTAAGAATATTTTTAAACAAGTACCTACAGGGGTCGTACAGGATCACTCGTGCGTGATTCTGTAGCGTACCTTCAGTACTTTCATTATTTATCGTATGTTTCTAATAAATATTTAAATTATAATAATCAAATAAGAAATAATAATTTAACAAATACAATAATAATGTTAAAATATTAGTACGTAATGTATAAAAATAAGTATTGTAATGGTAAATTAATTAAAATAATAAATATGTATATTTTTTCTTTTCTTTTATTTTTTTATTAGTTTAGATGACTGGTCTTCTTTTTTTATTTTGCATTGTGACATTTTCTCATCTTTTAAAAAATATTACATACTTAACTGAATATTAGCAGATTTTGTCTTCATTGTGCAAATCTTGACAGTCATAAATCCAAAGAATGTATTAATAAAACTACAATTAAATTTAACACTGTTAAAATGCATTTACTTTTGTAAAAAACATAAATGTCATTTTGCATTATGTAAATTCAATATTCATATTGTACCTTGAACGGACACGCACACATAATTTTATTAGTAGTGAATCTCGCATCGCAACCGGTACAGCTGTGCGCTCACGCAGCGCCGCCGGCGCACGTCAGTCCTCACACCGTATCGACGCGAGTTGCATGTCGCTATGCTTGCAACCTCACTGCGTATTCTCGTACCTAAATGCTTGTGCTTTTCCTCTTTTCTACAGTCTTCCTCTCGCTCTAATTAACTGTTGTGCTTACTTCTGTACATTGTGCTAAAGTGTTGCTTAAGGGGTCCCTAGACGAATAAGCGGCTTGACGACAAGCTCGTAGATTATTGCTTGGGTTTAGCATTTTGACTGCTTACAATTTTTTGATTTATCCCTGAGTCAAACATTTACGTGCTTGCTCCATGTTTGATGCAAATTTTTTTGCTTGAAAGGGCGGCTTGAAGCGACGTTTTGACGGTGTTTGTAGTCGGCTTTTTAAGTATAGCTCAGTCGTACACGTGTGTTCATCAGCGGACAATGATATGTCGTAAAGTGAAAATAACGAACAACGAAGCTACAAAGAGTTTTTGTTATTACTTATTTCTTTGTGCCGAGATGCGCCAAAATTGTGAAGAGTGAAGGCATAGTTTACCTACGAAAATTATTTTCTTTATTGAAACTCAAAGCTATTGCAAAAGATAACAACGCGTTACGTTTCTTGGAGTTCATTTCGCAATAGAATAAATATTTTATTAGATTACTAATATGGAAGATATCGGATTCGAACTGATGTATGAATGCTGAATGCTGGGCTGGATCAAGGTGCTTGCAAGGTACACAAGTCTTCGTATATTTGCTGTTCGTCTCAGAACCTCTTTACCAATTAACTGGAAGTACATTTTAGTGTTATACTCGTACATTTATTTCGCGCATCGCAACACTAACGTACGAGCCGGAATGCAATTCGAAACTGGTAAAGGTACTATTGCGAGCTTATGGCTAGGATTTTCACGACTATCAAAGTGTGATGCCGGAAGCAATGCTGTGACGATTTTCCAAATTTTTTAAACGAACTACTCGTACTGTTCTAGATTTGTAAATATTAATTTAAAACATAGAATCGTATCCAGTCAGTGTTTGTGGTTATGTACATGCAATCTATTCACATCCTACAATACACACAGCCGAAAAATATTTCACCCAAGCCAATAGATAACCCCCAGCGCTGAGAATGTTATGCAAATTGGTAATAGATTCATGTTGAAAATTGTTTGGATAACTCACGTTAATAAAATCGAGTTTAGCTCGACATGTTTCGGTTTCGGACTAATTCGTAGCCGACATGTCGAGCTAAACTCGATTTTATTAACGTGAGTTATCCGAACAATTTTCAACAATAGATTTCTTGTTGATTTTTAGATACCAGTATAGAATTCGTCCCATCGAAGCGCGGTAACCTACTCGCTGTCTACCAGGGCAACACGTTTGCGAGGATGACAAGCAAAACCCGCTGGTACTGCTCGAGGAAAATAAGCTGCTCTTGCAAAGCTATCTTGGTGATCACCGAGGATGGAAAGTTCTTAGAAATGTTGAACAATCACAGCCATCCGGCTCCTTTGTTTATCAGATCAGCTTCTGGAAATGTCATTAGGAATCCTGTTCATGATGGGGCGATACCTTACAAGGTTTACAGATAGTTGTGCTGTAAAATATTAGGATGGAATGGATGATGATGGATAGACGTTATGTCATGCTTTGGTAATCTTTCTAGTTCATGTTATTGATATATTTATTAGAAAAGTTCATTGTATTCATACATACATAAGTTCAATAAATTGTAAAGTAAAAGGTAAAGTTGTATTTATACACAGCACATACACATTCTATGTGTGTTAGTAACGTATCATGTTGTGGTACTGCCTTAATAATTCATTGTTTTGTTATTAGGTTGACCATTTCTGCCGATACGCAACTCTTAATTTTATGATACACTTTTAGGTGATTCCATAGAGTTCGCTCCAACTAATCGCGGCCACCAGCTCGCGATCTACCGAGGGCATACATTCACGCAATCAGCAAGCAAGACTCGCTGGTACTGCTCGAAGAAATATCGTGGTGGATGCAAGGCTATCCTAATAGTTTCTAGGGAAAACAGGGAGTTTGTACAGTTCCTAAACGACCACGACCATCCTCCTCCGGTGTTGTACAGGACGGAAACTGGGGAAATTTTACGTATTTGAACGTGTTATTTTGGGTAGGCCACTAAAGAGGTGTTTTTGTTTTGTTTTTGTGTAACATTTATTTTTGTACCGCGTTAATTGAAATAAAATAAAAAATGAGCTATAACGATTTTATTGACATACCTACTAAAGATTAAAAAATATCAGGTAAGTAGCTTCTAGGCACTCTCGAACAATTTTTTTTTTACCATCAGAGAACGTTGTCGCAATAGACATAGTAATGTTTTGCTTTGTCATGGCATGCGATGTTTATTGTAAATAGTTTCTATGGTGGGTGGTTTGGTCCTAATATAAATATGTAGATCCACTCATATTCCACCACTCTCTTCACGCATCCAGGGCGTAGATCACAAAAAATTCTAACGCTCAACTCTCGTCTTGCGATTTTCATTTGTTAAAATTTCACTGGGAACGAGAATACTGTTATTTGAAAATTCGTAATTGTAGTACATTTTTAGGTAAAATAGAGTTCATCCCAACTAGACGCGGCAAACGGCTCGCCGTGTACCAAGGGCACACCTTCACGCAAACGACGAGTAAGACTCGCTGGTACTGCTCCAGGAAGACTAGGGCCGGTTGCAAGGCCATACTAGTCACTACGGAAAACAGCGAGTTCTTACAGTTAGTGAACGACCACCACCATCCGCCTCCTGTGCTGTACAGAATGCAGACAGGGGAAGTTCTCAGGATTTGAACGGACTATAAAAAAAACTGGTTGCCTGTAAAGTCGGTATACGGGCGAAAGTTTTACGTGACAACGACTTTGAGTGGTAAAATAATTTTAAAGTGAATATTCATTCGTATAGTAGGAAGAAGGAATATTCGGCCCAGAATACCTTTTTTTACCATTCCGAGTCGAGACCTTAATGAAAGAGCTCTCCAAGCGGCTGGTTGATGCAACCGGAGGCCGAAGAGCTGGCAGCCACCTCGCTCAACGCATCAGCATT